>JAVJIF010009039.1:0-137203 GCA_038442645.1 Agave tequilana | reverse complement strand
GGGACCACCAGCGGAGGCGGTGGCTAGGGCAAAACCCTGGATTCCCCAATCGGATCCGAGGCGGGAAGCCGCGAATCTTGTTGGTGACGGGTCGCCGCCAAACCCCTGCGACAACCCCATGGGCGACCACTACCTCCTCAAGTCAACCAAGAAACAGATCGACTACTGCCGGATCCACGGCATCGAGATCGTCTACAACATGGCCCACCTCGACAAGGAGCTCGCGGGATACTGGGCCAAGCTGCCCCTCATCCGCCGCCTCATGCTCTCCCACCCCGAGGTTGAGTGGATCTGGTGGCTGGACTCCGACGCCCTGTTCACCGACATGGCGTTTGAGATCCCGCTCTCCAAGTACGACAACCACAATCTTGTCATCCATGGGTACCCTGATTTGTTTGACCAGCACTCTTGGGTCGCGCTGAACACGGGCAGCTTCTTGTTCCGGAATTGCCAGTGGTCACTCGTTTGCTTGATGCTTGGGCGCCCATGGGGCCCAAGGGGCCGGTTCGGGAGGAGGCTGGGAGGATTCTCACTGCGAATCTCAAAGGAAGGCCGGCATTTGAGGCCGATGATCAGTCTGCATTGATTTATTTGCTATTGTCTCAGAGGGATAAGTGGGGGGACAAGGTGTTTATTGAGATTCGTATTATCTTCATGGGTTTTGGTCAGGTTGGTGGATAGGTATGAGGAGATGATGGAGAAGTATCACCCTGGGTTGGGCGATGAGAGGTGGCCTTTTGTGACGCATTTTGTCGGTTGCAAGCCTTGTGGGAGCTACGGGGATTATCCAGTGGAGAGGTGTTTGAGTAGCATGGAGAGGGCGTTCAACTTCGCAGACAACCAGGTGCTGAGGTTTTATGGTTCACACATAGGGGGCTGGCGACCGCCAAGATTAAAGGATTAGGAATGAGACAGCGAGGCCGTGGAGGTGATGGAGAAGCTGGATCCTCAAGCGATGATACAACTAGTGGGTGAAATGTGCTGCCTTTTGGAGGTCAGATCCACGGCCTTTCTATTTTGTTGTGTGATATCATGTTTTCTGTTACTGTTGTTATGCAACTTTAGTTTCAGGTCTTTTACCCTTTTTTTGGATAGGGTTAACAGTTATGTTTTATGTATTGATCAAAGGCATAATCAGTATCAAATGAAACTAGAGAATGAGAGAATTGGTTTTTGTACTAGTTTCACAGTGTTCTACTTTACGTCCCTTTGTTTTTTTACTGATTAATCATTAGAAAACTATAGCATTTGTTCGTGTTGTTATTTCTTGATAATGTTCTTTAAGTAGAAGAGTCATATATGTTATTTCTTCATGCTCTCAGTGGAGTATGGAGGACCTGTCACCAATGCTCCTCGGGAGAACCGTAAGACCTATCCTACTCAATTTCATGCACATGAAAAATCTCAGTGTTCATATAGTCAACCAAAGGTGCTATATGTAATTATGTATAATATATAATTACAAATATCCTCATCCACAAACTCGATAATTAGAATCATTGATATTCCATAAACGTAATTGGGTTGCAAGTGAGTGGTAGTTGAGTTGCGTAAGTCTTTTATGAATTACGGTCCAAACAAACGCCGTAGTTGTAATTGAGTTGTAAGTCATTTACGAATTACGGCCTTTATGACTTTTACGTCCAAACAAATAGGCTCTAAGTAAATAACACACATTATATTGGATGAAAAATACTTTTATATATACATCAGGCATATAAACATTGGAAAATTTAACATAAATGTATTATAGTATTGTCATCTATCTAATAACTTGTTTAAATGCAAACACATTAAAAGAAGGTATATTCATGTCATGTAACCAATCAAACAATACAATAAGGTTAATGCATAGTGCATTTTAATTAGGTGCAAATAGATCGGTTATAGAGAGGGTATAGGTATTACCGTATGTGTATCCATTTTTTTTAGTGAATAGGGATTCATATAGTGTATTTTAACTCAGTAACCGTAATAGTCCTTGTGAATTGGATCGGGTTCAGATATTTGTTAGATATGAGTGAATATTAACAAAAGTGACTAGAGAAAAAGATGAGTTATACTCTTAATTTTAATATTCATTTATGTGAAAATATTTAACCTAAAATATATCACATGGATGTTTCTTTTTTAGCCACATTGTCACATCATATAAGACTTGGTGTACTTGAAATATGTATATTCAAGCATTTTCAATAATTTAGATATGTATTCGGATATGCCAGATATTTTTATCATCACCACATCCATATCCATGTTTTAAAAGGATATTGGATGCTGCATATATCCGCATCAGAAAACAAATATGATATTGGATACACAACGGATTTTCCATATCTGTTTTCACTCGTAATTATAATTCATAAGAAATAAACATAATTGAAGTAAATAAATAAACAATCACATTACTATTATGGATTTTTTAGATAAATACCCTCCAAATATTTGGTATTTAGAAACTTACCCTCAAATCATTGATATTAGAAATTTACCATTTAAACCTTCTAGATCTTAAAAACTTACACCCTTTAGAATAAAAGAGAATATTTTCATTTTCATTTGTTAAATACCTAATTTTTAAAATGACTAAATTGTCCTATTTAAATGATTAAACCAATACATTCCAAGTTAAGCCTATAAGCTCATCTCTTTTTCTATCTATTTCTTCTCTTTCTCCACTTTTTTTCTCAAATCAAATACATTTCTATATCATTTATTTATCATCAAAACCCACATCAAATTATTTTTCACATATGCTCTTTAAGAAGTTTGAGAAAAATTTCAAGAAATAAAAGTTGGATTTGAGAGAAAATTTGGAGAAATTTTAGATTGGTGGGGGGAGAGCACATAAGGAGGGATAAGATTTTGGTTTGACTAAATTTGGGTTAAGTCATATAAGAACAATGAAGAAGAAAGCTGAAGGGCATTTCGGGCAAATCAACCATTATTTCATTCAAAATCAAATTAAAGGAGTAAACTTTTAAGATCTAGAAGATTTGGAGGGTAAATTTTCTATATGAATAATTTGAGGGTAAATTTCTAAATACCAAAGATATAAGGGATATTTCTAAAGAACCCTACTATTACATCACGTGCAAAATACTTAGTTGCGAATGAATCGGATATGAATAAGTATATAATGTTTACCATATATGTACCCGATTCCAAATCTCAGATAAAGATACAAAGACGAATATTGCTTAGTAAGGAAAATTCTTATCTGTATCCACCGATATCGGATACGGATCGGATATTAGAGATCAGATATAGATACGGGTTAGATATGAGGAAAACAGATATAGTAACAGATAGGCTAAATGGATATTATATCACTGTTCATCTTAACTAAGAAAATGATAATCCAATTCAATAACAAGTACTATGATAAAATTGGGAAGATGGGGAAACAAGTAATTTTACTTAGTTGAATTAGATAACTAAGTCATAAAAGGAATATGTAACAATGGGAGATTTCTCTCTAAAAAAATGTAAGACATTTTGGCTTATATTTATTTATGTTTTCATAGGAACATTTGTCTGAGACTTTGGCATCATTTGTTCTATTTGGTAGTGCTCATTCTCGAACATGCCTGAGCACCACATCCTGCTGCAAAGGCATTTTTAACAAGAAACTCCAAAGAGAAAATCATGTGACAGAGAATTTGTTGTGACAGTCTTTTGAATCTAAATGTAAGACTTCCCCATTGACACCAAGAGTCAAATTAGTTAGCCTATTGCTAAGATATGGATTAGTTGCAAAAGCAAGGCTCTCTTGGTCAAGGATTATAAATTAAATAAAAAGAGAGAGAAAAGAAAGAGAGAAAAAGGCTCTTTTTTTGTTCAATTTTAAAAACATGATGACAACTGGCAACTATTCTTTCTATTTGGTTTCTAACAAGTGATGCGTAATACCGATGGTGGATTTTCTTTACTGCTTGGGGAGGGGCTGGTCTGTTGAGGATTGTGAAAACTCCTTTCAGTTGTCTGTACCTGTAGTCTGAAGAAGGGAAAAGACAATCTATTTATGGCTATTAGAAAATTTCAGTTTCTTTATGACTGACGGATGTAATGGACTATCTACCATAAATACTTCTGTTCTATTTCACCTAACCCAAACCCACAGCCCTCACCACAACCCCACCCCCACCCCCCCCCCCCAAAAAAAAAAAAAAAAAAAAAAAAAAAAAAAAAAAAACTCAAACACCACCACCACTGCCACACACAGACCTTATAATGATAATAATAATAATAACAGCCACAAACACACGGCCCTCTCCGTTGTGTATGATTTAGAAATTTTCTTATGTCAATTTGGAATACTTAATGCCATTTTTCATCATTTCACATTTGCATGTAACTTTTTCTATTATGAAGCCTTTGCTGCTTATGATTTGATACAAGTCATTCTTGATTAAACACATCTATTGGTTCTTTTACGCAATGTTCGAAAAAACGGTTTCAGTACGCGCGCGGTCTAGGGGCGCTTAATGCTTAAATGATTTAACGGTGATTAAATTGATTATATATTTTATTATTATTTTAATATATAATAATATTATAATGCTTAAAACATGCAAATATGAATTCTATAAACTCCCAAAAAAGCATAAAAGATATAACAAACATAACTTGAAAAATTAAATTGCTAATACTAAAAGAAATTTAAAAAGTAATAATGTCATTCACTTTAAATTACATCAATGTACCTTCACCTTCAGCAACTATAGTTAAAAAATATTTTTTAAATGAACAAATATATGTATTTCTTTCAAATAATAGTATACTTCTAACAATTTTAGTTTACTGCTAGGTGCAACTGCAAGTAATGTGTAACTTTATCTTTCTCACGCTTGAAGCACTCCTCAGCCAATTAAAAAAACAAAGACCATTGGTAAGAATCTGGGCAAAATACGTGCACGCGAAGGGGAGAGAGAGCTGACCAGGGGGAGGTCACCATTGACGCAGGAGGTCATCGTCGACGCTTTGCTGCTGACCAGAGAGCTGATCGCAGGGGGAGGTCTTTGTCGACAAAGAGGGAGGTCGCGGTGGGAGGATCAACCGCAAGGGAGGTCATCGTTGAAGGAAAAGTTCGTCACAGGAGGATCAACACTTTGTGAACTTCTCCGTCGTCAGCTTCTGGAGGCCTAATTCCCTAGGAGAATCGTCGCCGCCATGAGTTTCGGGAGATAAACTTATGATTAGGGCTTTGGAAGCTTCATCGTCTCGTCGCCGTGAGCATCAACAGTTTCTTCGTGAGATTCGAGAGCTTCGTCGTCGCCGCAAGAGGATCGAGGATGCGGATAAATTTAGGGCTCGCGAGCCCTAATTCTCCAGCATGTGACAATTTATATCCTCAATTATTGGATTGGGTTTGAGTTAAGTTAGCTTAATAGGTTCAAAATTCGAATCCATTTAGAAAACAATTGAATAACATCTAAACGGACGATAATTAATCACCGATTAAATGCTTACTCATCGCTTAAGCGAATTAATCGTCTGGCCGAGTAATCCGACCGCTTTCTTCAAGTTCTGTTCGGTTTCAGGCCGAAAACATTTAAGCGGACGATTAATCGACCGCTTAAATTGTTTTTTAGAACACTGCTTTTACGTCATGTGTATTTTCTTTATTTCTATGTATATGTCGGAATGGCCTACTCTTCCTGAGCCTCTAAGTTTTGCTTTATTTTAATTATGCCTATTGTTAGCAGGACATTTTGTGTTTAATGATCAGGTGTCATGGAGGATAATTTTATAGCCAATATTATCAAGTTTTGCATTTTCCCTTCAACATTGACCTATTTTGTGATTTAATAGTGTGGCTAATGGAAGCTGATGTTTACTTCTTGACATGTGACATGTCATCCTTTGATGCCAGTGATCAGGGAAACAGTAACACTCAATTAATCTTGACACTGAGATCTGACATAAACCAGTAAACAGAAGTCTATGAATATGCACACAATTTGGATTATAAAGCTACACCTACACATACATAAAAGAACTTTTAAGTAGACAAGAAACCAAGGGTTTAACTTTTATGAAGCGTGTCTGACCCGACCAGCTTCGTGATAAACAGGTTAGGGCTTCCCCCTAACCCATTTTTCCCTCCTCTCTCCTGATGTAGAGCAGGGATGTGGCAACATCAAGTGGCCATGAGAGGGCTCTGGCAGCGGGTATGGTAAGGGGTCCGTTTTTTTTCTTTTTATTTGAAAAAAGATCTTCGCCTCGATGGGTAGGTGTTGCGTGGTGGCTTCACTGCCCCGCCCCACCTAGCGTTTTCTGTAACATTGCATGTATGGATGTGAGTTGTTTGACGTAAAGAGTATATTGTAAGTTGTTACAAAATGGACTTATGGTTCCGTGCTTCCAGGCTTTAAGTGAGAATTGTAGTCTCTGGGCGATCAGTTAAATTTGTTTTCTCTCTGTGGTCCATATTTGAGCCGCCAGGATAGGATATATTCTTTAGTTGAACTTTTAAATTATTGGCAATTCATTAAACCCAGCCATAATCCAATGGCGAATTTGCACAGAGAAATATCATATTCCTTTGAAGTTATTTTAATCTTTTTGTTGAGGATGGGCATGCAATCGTTTATTTCGGATCTAAGTTATGCAGTCCACTTTTTTCATGGATAAGCATCTCCTTTAATTGAGGTTGCCATATATTTTTTTTCTTTGATCAGTACAGGCTTGCAGCTGAAAATATTGGCAACTCCTGTAGGATATGTTTAGTTTGAAAGAAACTGAGTGAATGAAGAGAGAATAGGAGCAGAAGTTATTCTCTGTTTGGTTGCTGAAAATAAGAAGGAAAAGGAAGGACAAGAAAGTGAGAAAATTCTTCGACAGAGATTTTGATCTCCAAAGCAAAAATGAGAGAGCTAACTGAGCGCAAGCAACAATATCTTGCTCAACGTTCAGGCTCTAGATCCTGATTGAACTTCTTTGGACTTTAGTCCACTGTCTATATCATGTTTGATCATGATGGGGAAATTACATTTACGGGAAGTGGTGTTAGAGTATTAATACGACTGGAACTACAAATAGCATGTTATTTGCATTTTTAAATTTCAAGCAGAAATACGAGTGCAAATAATGACCTCAGCACAGTCATGGCAAACTAATCATAGTATCTCCTTTTCAGATAGAGGGGAGTGAATTTAGCATGTGCATTATATTGAAATTAAGATTCGTGTTAGGTTTTTTCGCATAATGACTACCTCTTCACTTAACATCAAAATCTTCCAAATTTGTATGTATTCCATAAATTCTTTATATTCTTATATTATTACCCATTATTAATTAATTGTATTAGTTATTGTAAACTGCCAGAATATGCCAATCAGGTTAAGGTGACATTTACATTTTTATCCTTGAATTTACTACCCATGTTTCAATTTCATTGTTGAGTGTTTGTTCCAGAAATATACATTTTTGTTTGCAGTTTTAAACTTAGATGGATTCTGATGAAGGAAAGATGGATTTTGGCAGAAGGCAGGGGAAGACTTGGAGGAGGCATATCCCTACTATTTATAATGCAAACCAAGAGGAGATTGCATTTGAATTTGCAGGGACTTGTGGCTGGTGGACTGACGCATGTCCACCACTGCACCAGTTAATTTCATTATTATATTACAAGATATTTGGGCACGTGCAATGCATGTATACCAAATATTTTACTTCCTTAAAATATGGTTTTATTTTAAATTTCTTAAAATTTGTTTTTTTATCGATATATAAAAATAATTTCATGATTACACTTCACATCACATCACTGATATATAAACCCACATCCCAAATGAAATCTGCTCTCAATCTTAAAACTTAAATGGAAAGAAGAGAAAGACGACAGAGAGAAACCAACACCCATAATTTGTTATATCCATATTCAAATCTAAGTGTTATAATTTTGTTGTTCAATTTAATGGTATTGTATTATAGTTGCTATGTTACTATGCCAAGAAGATCGATGCAAGTTTATTTTATTTACATGTTGAGGGCCTTTGTACAGAAACCCCTTTTACTTTGTTTATTGTTAAGGACAGTTTCGCAGGATAGTTTTTGGCTTCATATATAATATATAAAAGTTTAGTATCTAATGGTGATTTCTGCATCATAATTTTGGAGGCTCAGCGTACATTATGGCTATGAATAGGATTATTGATGCTTATGACAAGGTGGTAACTTACCCGGAGAGGTGAAGATTCTCACTGTGTCAAAATTTGTCGTATGTATGGTAAACCTCAATTTTAAGCATAAAAGTTAGATTAATACTTGTCTGGTTGCAAAAGTTGTCTTGTGACTTTTAGAGTTAATGTTCTTTTAAGCAAAGGTTTGCTGTGATGTGTTGAAAAAGTATCATGATAAATCTATCATCTTCCTATAAACAAAAATGAATGATCTATCTTAGACCGGAGTCCCTTTCATGTGATTTGCACAATACTACTGCACTTCACTAAAACACAAGACATGAGTTTCAAGTATAAATGTCAAGTTTGTGATTTTAGCTGAATATGTTGCTGGTCTAAATGATTATATTCTGGTGCTGATACTGTTTGATGCAGATAAATTTAACTTGCTTCTGATGCAAAATTCTCAACTTGTCTAGGCATAAGGAAATTCTTCAGCAAATAGCCATATTCTTTGGAGGAACCTAAGAAGGAGCCGGACTATAGAAGTTTGATCATTATTTCTTGTTTTGGTTTGTTGGTGTAAGTTAATGAAAACCCTAACTGTGAGGCTCTCACCCTTCTTTGGGTTGGTCAATAAAGGCAGTGACTGAGAAGCCTTTCTCTAGTTTTCAGAAATCTTCGATGAGCCTTGCAAGGCAAAATTTTGAGTTCTCTCAAGGTTCGCGGTCAAGAATATTGTGCTAATTGGTTCTCAAGGCAACGAGGATGCTTGTTTCCATGAGTTATGGGAGGCCATATGGAATTAGATGTTGAGGTCAACAATGAGTGTAACTTTCTTATTAAGTGCCTGCCTGTCTCAGACTGGATGTTGAGGCAAAGGTGAGCTTTATCTAAGACCCTCAGCCTATGTTTAGTGTATTTGTTATAAGGCCTGTTTATAGCGATACTTTATGTATGTATGCTTCAGCTGTTGGATTGGTAAGATGCAGTGTTGTAAGTTGTGACACATGCTTTTTCCCCTCGGATTTCCTTAAGGGTCCTTTGATGAGGTATACATTAAGATTTTATGATAGTGGTTTAAGTTGTAGTCTCCTCTAAAACAGTCCATTTCAATTGTTATCCCCTTATTCTCTTGTTTAAATGATGCCCTTGTTGTTAAAAGGTCCACGGTTGGTTGAATTATCCATTCTGCATGAATTTTGAGCATATGCATAATGAGGAGTTCTCTACAGCATTTTCTGCCATTCTCATGTGTCGATTTCTCTCTCTCTTGTTCTTCACCGTTCAGCAGTTGTAGCGCGTCTTGTGGTTGCAGTTTCTTTATGTTTTGGTGCATTGACATGGCAAGTGTTTTATCACAATCTTAGTTACAGTCTTATTAGAACCCTTGTTCCTGGATTGTTTTGATACCTTTATAATCATTTATAACCGTTGGTTGTTGGTTGTTCGAGTGCCTTAAACTGAATGAAACTGGAGCTTAAAAACCCTTTGAAATAGAAACTCACAAGATGTAATTGTCGCTGCTGAAAGAAGAATCCTATTAATTTAGTTCTCAGGGATGTGTTCTTGCTGCTGCCTCTGCTGCTGCCATCGACGTATCGTTGTTTATGGTTCCAAGACTTGCATTCTTTGATGTCAACCGACAGGCTTCGAAGAATCGGAAAACCACAATTGGATATACAAAAGTGCAGGTAATCCTCGCACCATTTTTTTCATGAAATTTCCTTCCATAGCATTTAAATTTCAATTTGAAGGTGGGAAACCCTAAATGTTCATAAATTTCACCGTCACTGGCCCAAGAGGGGCATTTATTTGTGATACAGAAGATATTGTGTCTAGAGCCAAAACTGGCATTCTAATGTATTGTGTATATTGTAACATTTGTTACATACCAGCTCAGCTCTTAGAAGAAAGTATATATCCTCTGCTTTGAAATTAAACCTCTACATATCATCCGAGAGAGATGAATTCTTTTAAATAAATCTCTGTCACTACACTAAATTCTTTAAGTTAAAATATTGTCTTTCTGCCTGCCATACGATAAAACTCCCTGTAAGTTCATAATCGTGCCCTATGCAGGCCTAGGTTCGGATCCTCTCAAGCACCACCGGAATGTCATCTCCGAGTCTGGCAGACCGACAGGCTCGAAAGCTGCTAGCCAACCAACTCCGAGGGGCCATGGTTGGTTGGATGAGGAGCAAAGACGAAGAAGAGAGGAGAAAGGGACTGCTCAAATTCAAGCAACCAGCCAACTTCTGTGTGTCCTCGAAGATCATGACACAAATGGCAGCTACTGAGAGTCTGAGGCAACAATCTCATGTGATACATGCATATTATTAACTAATATTATGTGAAGTCATATTGTTTAAGTTTAATTGACTCGTTTTAGTTACAAAACGAGTTTGAACAAACTTTTACTGCTGCATGATTGACTTTGACAATACAAAAGTACAAGAGTGCAAGATTTTGAATGCAGACAAAACCAGTGACAAAAGAGTTTGCACAGAGACGAACAGATCCTCATTGGATTTCCAGACTTTAATCACATCGTTTGATACTAGTTTAAAACCAGCTCACTTTTGAACAAACTGAGTCACCAATGTTGACCAACGAGCAAATCAATGGATGGTTCCAAGGTCAGCAAAGTCTGAAGTGTTGAATTTATTACATAGTGGTCCAAACTTGCAGCTTGTTTGAAAGACTTTGGGAGTTGATTTTCGAGAAGAGGAATTTTACAAATTTAATTTTAAATAAAGAGAATTAAAAAGGAGTTAGGAACTAGATTTTTTTTTTTTTTTTTTTTTTAAATGTAGAATGGGTAAAAAGTGTGTGCAATTATTTTTCGGCTGACATTGATAATTAACAAAAAAATATTCTTCTTCAGCATTGGGTGCATTCAAGGTGCTTATAGATTCAAGATCTAATCTTGAATAATATTATTAACTAAAGTTTCTAATCTTCATAATTTTCGTGTGTAAACTCTGCGTATCGTGTTTCATGATGCATGATGACGCATATGACTACCAGTTTGTAACGTGAAAAATGATTTATGTTCCCTCATTGTTTGTGTTTCCCACTGTGTAATTCTAAGCTTCACAGAGGTGAAGCCCTCAGCCCTAAATTTAAGTTTGTGTCTAATTGTTGGGAAAGAGGGAGAGAGAGGACAAACGCATCAAGACCGCGGAAATAAGAAAAATAGAAAATGTAATGCACAAACGCAAACGCTATATAATTGTAGAGGTTCGACTAAATTCCGGTCTTCGTCCTCTATCCGAACCTACTGAATTCACTATAATAATCGTCAACTATAATGAATATCCACTCACATCTCAAGAAAAGCATTTGAGAAATATCAAAGAAGAAACTCATAGATTAAACCCGATCTCACACTCTCTCTTCCTTTCTCCTTTGTCTTTCTAATCTTGTGTGATGCTCCTTATCCTTCGTATGAGAAATCTATCTCATATAAATACTCTCAAGAGTTGCTATCAATAAATGCAAACATCGCTCCAAAACAACCCTTAACAAATCGTACAACTCTTCATAATTGAACTAGTGACGCACTCTTGATTTTAGCACCTTTTTGTGAACCGCTCGCACCCCTTCGCGAACCGCTCGCATGGGAGCGAATTTTAACACTAATTTCTATAGAGGTAAGGTCTTGATCTCTAAATTTAAGATTTTGTTTTATTTTTTTTTATTTTTTGAGAAAAAGGCCGTAGCTCGCTCTTGAACTCTAAATTTAAGTTGGTGATTAAATGCATTTGATTACCTTGATGATTGTTGTTACCACAAACCGGCCCGTTAAAGATATTAACAGGTGAAGACACGCGTATGAAACAATACTTATCTAACCCAAAGCTTAAGTTAATAAGTAAAGATCCAATTTTCTACTTATATATTTCAATTCTGCTCAATTGTCGAATGTGGGATTATTCCCATCACACATGGCTCAACAATTGTCTTGTTACTCTCCATCACAACTTTTAAAGTCTTTCTACCTATGCACCAACACTCGTTGAACTAACACTCTTTCTGTATTTTTATGTGTTTCGCTAAAACTTTTAATGAAGCACAGGAAACTACTCGTCAATTTATCTTTAAAAAAAAGTCTATCTATCTTTATATGCTCATGTTTGAAACCTATCTTTGTATGTTCATATTTGTTTCAAGTATTTCCAAATTCTCGCCAAGTTGATTGATTTTGGAGTCATGAAAGAGGTATTTCTTGTGTCTAGGAGTAGGTCATGCATTTATTCTTTTCTGCTCTTATTGTTAGCTTCCTGAGATTGGATTCAATTTTTAGATCAGGGGATGTTGAGCGCAAAAAATGAATTATAATTGGGGTATCATCATCCAACCCCAACTGGGAATGCAAATTGACAAGGATACGAGTTCCATTATAAATAAAACTAAAAAAACTAGGAGGATTGGATACATATTAGAGACGACAAATCATATTCTCATCTGTTGCAAGTGTCACAGTGGTAAAACTTCTCAGCACAGATTCAAATCCCGCTTGCACTTTACTTATCACGAAAGAATAACTCTTATCCTCAAACAATAATGAAGTAGTTGTGGTGCATTCTTTTTTATGAAATGATTGTGCAGAATAAGATGAAAAACATCAACACTGGTAGTGCTTTGGATGAGGATCGTATATAACATATACCCTACTAGTACATATTTTTTAATCACGGATATGGAAAATGAACATGAATATGATTTGATAAGGTAAACTCAGACTTTTATCCACAAACGATACGAATACACCGGTATCAGAGCAATGTATATCCATTTATACCCTTGCTTGTGAGTCTTAATTAGTCAAAAAAAAAAAAAGAAAAATCTACATAGGTTTTGCTTTTCTAGATATGTATTGCACATGTCTAATATGCTACTAATAATATATTAGATGATTGTAAGAAGATTTCACACAAAGATTTGACAAGTCACTGAAGGAGACACCTACCCCTCTTCTAGGTAAGAAGAAGAAGAAGAAGAAGAAGAAGAGAGTGGGTAGTTGCAAATTGAATAAAGATTTGTGCATTTTATATGATAATTTGGGGATATACAAGTATGAAGATGTTACCTAAACAAAATCAATAATTAAGAGATGTTACAAACTACAGACAAGGTCATCTCATTATTGGATTTTGCAACCCTAATTGCATTGTTTAATACTTTGGAATCAGCCATGTTGAAGTGCTCCCAATTGGTGAGAACATGAGAGAATAATAAATAACTTCACTTTTTGTGCCAATTAGATAACCTAAGCTTTGCTTGAGATTAATTTATATATATCCTTATATCCAACACATTTTGCTCGTGAGTAATTTCTAATTCTAGAAATTGCTTAAATTGTTTATTGTTAAAGTTTCCTATCACTTTTTATCCTCAAAGTTTTTTAAATAATAAAAAATTCACACCCAAGAAAATAATAAGTTTAATATGTCATTATACTGATTTAATGTCATGCCTGGTAAATATGAAAATTACCCTTATTCTTCTCATCTCTCTTCTTTTTCTTTTGAGTGGCAGGTTTATTTTTATCAGAGCTTGCCCCGCACATGAGTAAATATTTTGTATAGTCTCATTAGACACTTACATCTCTCTTGATATATCCAGATAATAAATAGGATCATAAATAAAATATTCTGGAGTTACAAAAATAGTTATTAAATCGTTAGCACGATATAAAAACATTCTTCCTAGAGTAGCTGTTAATGCGATTAACATAAACTCTGCTATAATCATTTCTGTACATTCAATGTGCTCTACAAATAGAAGAATACACAGAGTTGAACATAGTAATATAAGAAATTGAAATTGTTCGTTTGAAAATTTAACAATACGTGAGAGGAAAAAATCTTCTTAGAGAAAAATGTATCAAGTATAATTGTTATACCCGTGGGTTGATTCAAATTTTCAAACAAAACCAAAAATATGAGCAATTCTCTCAATATATAACCTCGTGAGCAATGCAGTTAGGTCCAAAAATTACACAGAATATGTAGAAATTAACCAAATTGTAAGACCAAAGATTCTTTCTCCCCCTAAAAAAAAGTAAATATTCTACTTAAAAGTATACTCTTTTATATATTTCAGAGCCTTTCTCCGAAACTTATTCAAGTTTCCAAACATTAGCTGAAGATATTTATTTACATCCTCTTTAAAACACTGTCCCATGTACAGTGCAAGGAGATCATGAAATTACAATGGAGAGATCAGATATGTGAAGTTAACCAATTTGTCTCTTCCTTTCCCTCTTGAAAATGGCTAAAGATTTTTTTGTCCCTCCCTTGAAAGTAAATATCCTACCTAAATTATACACTTTTGCATCCTGACAGTCTCTTTTGAGAGCATATTCATATGTTTATAAGATAAAATCAAAGAGCAGATGATATCTAATAAAGTATAGAGAATAATTAGGTGAGATATGGCTTTCAACTGTGGCTGGTCAAAGTTTACGGATTTCTCCGTTCATGTTCATGTTCATGTGTGTGAGCATGTTCATGCGTGTGAGCCACATATGTATATTATAAGAGAGTCCATTCTGTGTTGACATGTGAATAAGATGTTAGAGTTCAAGGGAACGACTTTGAATTTATTATAATATTATAAGAGAGTTAATATCATATGTCAATAAAGAATTGACGTTCTTATTATATGTATATGGGTGGCTCACGCACGTAAACCGAACGCAAGCTTCACTGCCTGCCCAAACAAATGAAGACGGGGAAATGCAGGAAGATGAGAGGAAGGAGAGCATTTTTTTTTTTTTGTCCCACTGTTTTATTTGTTCACTTTCTAATATTAATCTATTAGTAACAATACATTTTATATAATTTTTTATATAATAAGCAGCCATTGTAGTTATTAATTACCTCAGAAACCTCCTCAATTTGTCCTTGTGATGAAACCCCCAAGCCATCATTCCTCTCTCTCTAACTCCTCTATGGCTCTTGGGAAGTTTCTTCTGAATTCTCTCTTAGTGCTCCTATGATCCTATAGGGGGCTGCTGCAGCTGCTGCCCTTCCACAAAGAGAAGCAGATTGAATAGAGAAATGATGGGTGTTGTTCATCCTCATGATTCTTCAGATTACCCTGAGTTTGTGGAGGTTGATCCCACTGGGAGATATGGCAGGGTACAGTCACAACCTTTCCAGATTCCCCTCCATTTTTTTTTCATTATCTTTCAATTTAGTTTAAATTTTTATTCTTTTCAGTACAATGAGGTCCTTGGCAAGGGTGCTTCCAAAACTGTGTATGCAAACAATTCAAACCCATCTCTCAATTATTTTGCTTGGTTTCTTGTTTATGCTCAAATTGATTTTTTATTTTTTTTTTAAATCCCAGTTACAGGGCATTTGATGAGTATGAGGGGATGGAAGTGGCATGGAACCAGGTGAAGCTCCATGACTTCCTTCAGAGCCCAGATGACTTGGAGAGGCTCTACTGTGAGATCCATCTCCTCAAGACCCTCAAGCACAAGAACATCATGAAGTTCTATGCCTCATGGGTCGACATCTCCAAGAGGAACATCAATTTTGTCACCGAGATGTTCACCTCCGGCACCCTCAGGCAGTAAGTCTCTCCTCTCTCTCTCTCTCTCTCATCCTTTCAATTTCTTCAATCTTATTTATTTCTAAAATATAACAAGTTCTTTTCTATTTAGGTATCGGCAGATGCACAAGAGAGTGCACATCAGAGCAGTGAAGCATTGGTGCAGGCAGATCTTGATGGGCCTCCTCTACCTCCACAGCCATGACCCTCCCATCATCCACAGAGATCTCAAATGCGACAACATTTTCATCAATGGGAACCAAGGGGAGGTCAAGATTGGCGATCTGGGCCTGGCCGCCATCCTTCGCAAATCGCATGCTGTCCATTGTGTAGGTAAAGACTGCAAAATTTTCATCGAATGTTTCATGAATGGAATGATTGATTGCAATTGATTCTTGAACAGGCACGCCGGAGTTCATGGCTCCTGAGGTTTATGAGGAGGAGTACAATGAACTAGTTGACATATATTCTTTCGGTATGTGCGTGTTGGAGATGGCTACTTTTCAATATCCATATAGTGAATGCACCCACCCTGCGCAAATATACAAAAAAGTTGTCTCTGTAAGAGCTTCTGTTCTTCAACTTTGAGCTTGTTGGGTTGATTTATGTAGTTGTGTTGTTGTCCCTCATAGTCTTTTTGTGATAGGGGGCGAAGCCGGAGGCGTTGTATAGGGTGAAGGATCCTGAAGTGAGGCAGTTCATCGAGAAATGCCTCGCGACAGTCTCTCAGAGACTCTCCGCGAGGGAGCTGTTAATGGATCCTTTTCTTCAAACTGATGGCCTTGGTTCGGGTTCTTGGGAACCAGATATCATTGAGTTGGGGCCTATTTCAAGGCAACCTTCTTATAGCCCGCACCCGAGCACTGGCTATTTGATTGCCAACGGATCCTCGGGTGATCTTCAGCAAGAATCAGAGATGGACAATGATTGGGAGGACAATTCAGCGGATTATGAGAAACATGGGATCGATCTTTTCAATAGTGATGAGGACGAGGACGAGGAGGAGCCCATTGGGGATGTGGACATCACAATTAAAGGAAGGAAGGGAGATGATGGTGGTGGCATCTTTATTAGGCTTCGAATTGGTGACAAAGAAGGTGAGAAAATTTTTCATGTCTTTCATGTTCCTTTTAGTTGCAAGGAAATTTATGAAGTTAGAAAGGCAAAATAAGTACCTTTTATGAAATAGGAAAAAATTATCATCAGCTTTTCTATCTGCTAGAAAATTTATCACAAACCCTTGGGTGATTGATAACAACTTGAGGCCTTTAAATATTTGGTCAGTCCATTGATGAATCCTTCTGATTTAGAGTTTGTGCTTAATAGCCAATCTGATTTTGTTGCAGAGAAGGTTGAATATTGATCCTTCTGATGTTTTCTGCTACTTTTAAGACTAACAATATTTCTCGACAAGATATTTTCCATGAAACCAATCCGACACATATCGGTGTATTGAGATTTTCATGTGTTTGTCAGTGTAATGTATCAACATTGTGTGATGCGTGCTATGCAGGCCATGTGCGAAATATCTACTTCCCCTTTGACATTGATACCGACACTGCACTTGGAGTCGCGGCAGAAATGGTTGATGAGTTGGATATCACCGATCATGAAGTGACAAGAATAGCAGAGATGATTGATGGCGAGGTTTCTTCCTTAGTACCCGAGTGGAAGACTCGGATGGATCTAGAAGAGAGGATTACATCCTGCTGCCTTAAGTGTGAATCGAATGCTTCATCATGGAGCTCGCATCTTGATTACCTTGAGAGTTGTGAGATACACGGCGGGTTCGAAGAGATAACATACCAAGGCGACGTATCTGAACAGTCTGTGACAGAGGGAGCTCCGGTGCTCTCTTCAAGCCAATCTGATGGACTTGAGGTTATTTCACAAGGATCAGAAGAGAGAAACTCCAACGAAGATACTGGTAATAAGGGAGTAATACTCGATACAGACAATGAATCACAATATTGCACGAGGAAGCAGTTATCTGAATTGAAATCTGGTGATTCTGAGAACAAGGTTCCTCAAGATCCAAGATGGATGAAACTAATGTATCAGACGAGGGTTAAAGATTTCAGGAAGCGGCTTTTGGGAAGGAGGAGAGCGGTGAATCTGTCTTTGGACCTTGATAAAGAGCCCATGGTTGGTAACAAGTGTGAGGGTTCGAAAGTACCAAAACAGATGAAGTCGTTCCATTTGGGCAGACGTTTCTCATTTCGCCGCCCTGACGTGGATACCGAGCATTTTCCTAGTAGCCAACGTGACGAGGGAGCTCAAAGGACCGAAGATCAAGGGATGAATCCTCATATCGCCTTGGAGAAGATATTTGCAGCAAAGAGTTACTATATTGGAGATTCTCTGCCAGATTCTCTTCCAAGGGCCAGGTCTCTCCGCATTTAGATCCTTCTCATTATCTTCCAGTATTTGAAAGTTGTGAGTCCCTGCTTATTGATTCGGATGAAATCCATGATGTTCACCTGAAAATGTCAGGTAAAGTGACGAAAGATTTTTCTGACACTATAGAGATGTACATCACACCCATGTATTTTAGTTTGCAACAAGAAAAACTGAAACATATTTCATTATCTGAAGAATAAAATTGGGGTACAAATTTCTTTTCAATTATCTGAGTTGCATTAAGCTTTGATTTTCAGCTGAAAACATGTCATTTATGCTATCCAAATCCTAGGTTCTTTCTGCCTTTTGTTCCCAATTTGCTCTTCATTGCCTCAGAACAATTTTGATATTTGAAACTCTTTCTTATCTTACTTCTGAAATGATGAAATCTTCAACTTGGAATCCTCCCCCCACTTTCTGTTCTCATCTCTAATTCTCTCAAGTGTTTCAGTTATGTTAGGAAAAATTGCGTGCTCACATGTGCACGCTCGCTCGCTCGCTCACACACACACACAAAATGGATCATTAACTAAAAGTTTAATATGGCCTATTTCAGCTTATAGCAACTGTTGTCTTCAGTAAAAGATCAAGAACACATGAGTCTCAAAAATTAAATCCACATGCATGTCAAAATGACAAACTTAATATAATTATATAACAATCATTGTTCTTTATCTATCCTTAGTGCTCAATGGTTGAATGGACAAATTAAAGGATTAATACTTTAATCCTACTATAATTTACATGGAATAAGAGGCTTTTAATTAATAGAGGGAAAGTTGTAGGAATAGGGAATTGATTGGAAGTGATTAAGTTAACAATCATTAGTCTTTGTCTACCCTTTGTGCTCATTGGTTGAATGGACAAATTAAAGGATTAATACTTTAATCTTCTATAATTTACATGGAACACGAGGCTTTTAATTAATAGAGGAAAAATTGTAGGAGTAGGGAATTGATTGGAAGTGATTAAGTTAAAATAATCTAAATTTTGTGATAAGCCTCATCTCTTCAAAGTGCAAAGTGAATCTAAGCATGTGAAAGTGGAATAGTATTTGGGTGAATTGAAAAGAAAAGGCCAACTTTCATTGTTAGATTAGAAGAGGAACTGTGCATGCCCACGTTAAATGGAAAAAGAAAGTCATGAAAGCATTTTCTGATGCTTGATTATTTGATGTCTTAGCATGTGGCAGCTTTGTTTAATTAGCAAAGATTCTAATCTTTTAAAAGCTTTTCCTTGAAGGACAAACTCTTTTGAATTCAGCACCAATTTGGACACCTACATCTCATGAAAGTGACAAACCCACCAAAACTAAAAAGAAAGAGAGAGCTCTTGATGACCAAATTTTTGTCATTACCGTACCAAATGGAGTACCTAATTAAATAATTAAGGTAGGTCAATTTTAGGTTTATGACAGGCTCTTCTTGTTCAAATTATCGCTATCACGTACTCATCGCTATATATTGATGTACAAGTATTGTCAAATTTTGAACAGTTCATCAATGGAGCCTCTTCAATTAGTTTGGTTTGAGCCAACCCTTGATAGACAAAGATTTGGACACTGCTGAAGATGACAGTTATACTGATGGTGGTCTTAAACCTACTATTCACTGTTAAGTGACTCTTTATTTAGTAACTCACCATTCATGAATATTATTACTGGTACACACAAATTGGATTATCCCTATTGTACGAGAGTAAGCGAATATTGTTTTAAACATAATCACAAATATGTCTCAGCCGATAATCTTATTAATTTTCTGTCATTGATTTCTTATTTTACTTTAACTAACACTATTCATGTTTCAGAACTAGAGATTGAAAGTGTAATCTAGAGTTAGATGATAAAATCATCCTCATGAATGAGATAATATGCCATTTGGGAGCATAATCATGTGGGTGTTAATTTGGTGTGAAGTCTAATCAAATGAACTAATTAATCCAAGTGGTTGTTCTTGTGCTGTTTTCATCATCTGTTCTTGAAGGACTGCCAGATTTTCAAATCAAGCTGTGTGTCGCGTGATGAATACTATATGATATATTACACTGTATTCTATAATTTATTTAATTTAAGAGGGCTTAAGTTGAGAGTTTTCTATTATTTGGATCTTAGAAAAAGAGCCAATTGAGTTTGAGAGCCATTCCAATAAACTAATCTATTTTCTAATTGTTAGGAATTTGGCGCTGGCACAAATTAGAAGATAATTTACTCGGATAGATAGGTGACTAGACTGGAACCCAAAAAAAAAGAGGAGAAAAAAAAAAAGACATTTCTTAATGATCCTAGATTTAAATTAATCTAACCATCTCATCCAATTGCCTAATTATTGAGATATGGGTTGATTTTTATTCTTTTATTGGGAAATTAAAATGGAAGTTATCAGCAAAGATATCGATGAAGCTTCAAAAATAAAGAGAAAATAAGCTTAAGAGACCATATCTCATGGTTAGTTTATTGTCTTTTTTAAAACTTTTTGGTCCTATATTGCTTCCCTCCTCTCTTATTTTCCTCCTCTTTGTAATTTATTTTTACTTTCCTCTCTTATTTACCTCTATTTCTATCCATTGACTGAATCTGTCAATGGGGCATTATTTCGGTCATTATTGGACACTTAGCACATGGAGGTTTGTATGATTAGCAAAATATTCTAATCTTTTATGTTTAACTTTTTCTTGAAGAACAACCTTTTTGAATTCAACACTAATTGGGCACCTACACATCATGAAAGTGACAAACCCACCATAATTGAAAAGAAAGAGAGAGCTCAAGATGGGCTTCTTGGACTACCAATGGAGCACATATTTGAATACTACAGTATTTAGACAAAGATGATGCAATTTATGGGATTGTGGCAACACTCCTCTCTTGTCCATAACTGTTATCCTAAACTTTGATCAATTCTTTTGTCTATCAACATCGAATTTATATATCTATCTCAGTCGAAGCAAGGTGAATAAATTTGACAAACCAAATTGTAAAATGGAAAACAGTAATCAATCTGTTCAGGTTAAACTAATAGGGAACTTTCAAATGCATGCATCCTAATAAGCTCTATCCTCTTTTATAGAGCATAATCTTTTGAACGCAATGATAATTTGACACGTAAAACGTAATTAAATGGACTAATCAAGTGATTGTGCCGGCCACATCATCTGTAGTTAAAGGGCTGCCAGGTTTTAAATGAAGGGCTGCTTTTTCATGTGATGCCGGCAATAATATATATGTATCTCACCACATGTATTGCATAATTTCTTTAATTTAAGTGTGCTCTCAGAAGGTGGGGAAAAAAGAGAGAAATGAGTCAAAAAGCACTTGCTATTCAGGTGAAAAAGAGAAATTCTAATGCTGGAAATATTCAGGAAAACGATTTCGCATAAAAAAAGTGTGAAATACGTTTGTTTACCTAAAAAAAAATGTGCATATACAAATATAACGTAAATGGGTATGTTCATAACCAGTGCATGTGCAATATGTATACCTAAGATGTATACCCCAACTTTATTAGCACACATGCGGACATGCATATGGGGAGAGAAAGAGAGAAGAAATAAAAAGTTAGAGGATAGAGTTTTTTAAAAGATAAGGCATAGGACTATCGACAGCTTGTCGACAATCTTGTCGACAGTCAGACATAGATACGCCCTGACTGATGAGCTGTGCTATCAAAAGCAACCACTTTGGGCTGTCGACAATGGTTTATCGAGAGTTGGGTGTGTCAGAGAACTGTCGACTGTTCCCTTGGGTCGACAGCCCAAGGATTCCGGGTGAATCCGAGCAACCTTCTGAATTTGTTTCTAATCTAAATTTGAAGTTGTTAGTTTTCTTTTCTTGAGGGACTCCATGCTTATAAAAGGAGGGTAATTGCCCCCTGATATTGTATTCTGTAATTGATTGGTTTAATAAGAACTCTCTCTCCTTCTCCCCCTGAGGACGTAAGCAAATTGTCGAACCTCATTAAAATTTGTGTTCTCACTTTCTTCTTTATTTGTTTTGTTCTTGTGTTTGGCGACTATTCTCCGACGCATCTCTACTCTGTCACTGCTGGTTCCAACAATGCATATGTACACACATATATATCTGCACTGGCTACGTACACACATATACACAGTAACATTGTGCTTGCAATACTTATCATGCCAACACATGTAGTGATTTTACAGTAGATAATTTCTTTTAGCATCTTTACTTGCATTAAGGTCCGTGCGCAAATAGGGCACCTGTGCCTTTCTTCTTCTCTATATTTTAAGGTAGATTCACCATAAGTTTTCCAACAGGATATGTGATTGTGGTTGAATTTTATTTATATTTCACAAAGTTGCTGATCCACTTTCTCTACTTTTAAGTTAATTAATCTCCCTGCTTACATTAGGGAGATCTCTGTTGGGATTTAGGTCGAACAAATAGTCCCACATCGGCTAGACGTGGGGATGGTCTTGGGTTTATAAGGATTTGGGCAACTCCACCTAAAAGGCTAGTCTTTTGGGATGAAGCCCCGAGTCCTTCAATTGGTATCAGAGCATCCAGGTTACGCTTGGGATTCTGAGGATTCGAAGGGTTCCAGATCTGATCAGGTGGAGATCGTGTGTCGATCTCAGGTCAGAGGTATTGATGTTCTAGGAGATTGTGTGTCGATCTCAGGAGGACGCAAGGGGAGGGCTCGTTGAATCTGTGTTGTTTGGAGTAGATCCGGTGAGAAACTTGATCTAGGGTTTCAAGAGGCAAGTAAAAATCCCATTTTTTATCTGAGTAGAGATTTATTCCAATTTGGTTATTCTTCCGCATAAATAGAGAATCAAAAGAAGATCTCAATGGCAGAAGAAACTGCATCTGTTAAGACAATGAACAATCACCCAAGGATTGAAGTTGTTAAGTTTAATGGGACTAACAATTTCGGTATGTGGAGATGTGAGGTTATGGATGCACTGAATGCATCAAACCTCGAGGACACTCTCCTATTGGAGAGGAAGAAGAACACTACCACTGATGAAGATTGGGCTAAGATGAATAGATCGGCATGTGGCTTGATACGTTCATGCTTGTCACAAGACATAAAATACCTTGTGCAACATGAGACGTCAGCGAAGAAACTGTGGCAAACCCTTGAAAAGAAGTACCTGAAGAAGAGTGTAGAGTCCAGGTTGCAGCTTAAGAGTAAGCTGTATCAGTTCAGGATGCAGAAGGGGAGCACAGTCAATGAGCACATCAACCGATATACGAAGCTTCTTACAGATCTGCTGAATTTGGATGTCAAGCTAGAAGAGGAAGATAAGGCTGTTATCTTTCTGAATTCACTACCTGCAGAGGAGTACGAGACATTCACACTGACCTTTATTAATGGAAGGCAGAGCTTGGATTATGATGAGGTGTCATCTTCATTGATTAGTTATGAAACAAGGAAGAATGAAAGATATCCCTCTCAGACAAGTTCATCAGCAGAGGCATTGGAAGTAAGAGGTAGAGGTTCATCAAGGAAGGGAAAGGAGATTAGGGGAAGATCAAAGTTCAGGCCGGGCTTCAGGGATCTCAAGAAAAATCAGTGCGCATTCTGCAAAGAGATTGGGCACTGGAAAGTAGACTGTCCAAAATTCAAGGGAAAGAAGAAAGAGTCAAAATCTGAAGCAAATCTCGCAAAAGTGGTAAAAACTGCAAGCAGCAAATCACAGGCAGATGGATCAGATTCGGATTCTTCAGTGTTCTCATTTTCAGTCATCACTCCTGTCATTGGTTACTCGAGGGAGAACGAGTGGATCTTGGACACAGGTGCAACATATCATGTATGCCCTAATCGAGACTGGTTTACCAGTTTTGAGAAGTTGGAGGGTGTTCGGTCGTCATGGGCGACGATCACCCATGCATCATGGAGGGTGTTGGCACTATTCCAATCAGAATGTTTGATGGGATGGTGAGGGAATTGAAAGAAGTGAGATATGTTCCTCAGCTAAAGAGGAACTTGATCTCTGTAGGAGTTTTGGAATCACTGGGGCTCGGAGTGTCAATTAAGGATGGAGTTCTTAAAATGACAAAGGGCTCGATGGTGGTGTTGAAGGCCGATCGCGTAACAACTTGTATTATTTGAAGGGTAGTACAGTGACAGGGCAGGTGGCAGCTTCAACTAGTCAGAAGGAAGATTCAACCCGGCTGTGGCACATGAGGCTGGGACATGCAGGGGAGAAATCAATGCAAACTCTTGTGAAGAAAGGGTTGCTGAAGGGTGCTGAGACCTGCAAGCTGGATCTATGTGAACATTGCTCATCGGCAAGAAGACCAAGGTGAAGTTTGGCACAGCTTCGCACTGCACAGAGGGTATTCTTGACTATGTTCACACGGATGTATGGGGACCTACCAAGACTGCATCGATTGGAGGTAACCACTATTTTGTGTCGTTCATTGATGACTACTCTAGGCGCTGTTGGGTGTACACTATGCGACACAAAGGTGAAGTCCTAGAGCTGTTTGTGAAGTGGAAGGCTAATCTGGAGAGAAGCACAGGAAGGAAGATCAAGGTTCTCCGTTCTGACAATGGAGGGGAGTACAAATCCGATCCGTTCCTACAGCTATGCCTTGATGAGGGCATCGAGAGACACTTCACAGTACCGGAGAATCCGCAACAAAATGGGGTGGCTGAGAGGATGAACCGAACTTTGCTAGAGAAGGTTCGATGTATGTTATCCAATGCAAGACTGCCAAAGAAGTTCTGGGCTGAAGCTTTGGGGTATGCATGCCACCTTGTGAACAGGTTGCCGTCGTCTGCAATAGGGGGAAGACTCCTCTTGAAGCTTGGTCAGGAAGAACTGCTCAGGATTATGATTTGCTACGGGTTTTCGGATGTCCAGCCTACTACCACGTCAGAGAAGACAAGTTAGACCCAAGGGCAAAGAAAGGAGTGTTCATTGGCTTCAAGCGAGGAACCAAGGGGTTCAAGATTTGGGACCAAAAGGACAACAAATTCATAATCAGCAGGGATGTCACATTGATGAGGCTTCACTGATGAAGCCTACGGTCTCTAAGCAGGTGGAGACCAGCAAGACCAAGGAGCTATTGCAGCAGGTGGAGAGTGATGCAAATCCACCATCTCTAGAGGATTCAGTATCAGTTCGGATCATTCCTGAGGTGACACAGGGAGGTGATCAAGTTGCAGAAGAAGATGCTGAAGTTGTTGAAGAGGGTCAGGAGCAAAACATGGATACCGTTCCAGATCCCACTGCAGTTGGAAGACCAAGAAGGAATACTAGGAGACCTGATTGGCTCACCACCGATATGGTTGTTGCATATGCACTTCCAGTTGTTGAAGAGGCTATTCCATCTACCTTCAGAGAAGCTGAGATCAGTTCAGAAGCAGATATGTGGAAAGAGGCCATGAATGAAGAGATGAAATCTCTTTATAAGAACAACACATGGGAACTCACCAAGTTGCCCAAGGGGAAGAAGGCCATAGGGTGCAAGTGGGTATTTGCAAAGAAGCAGGGATCTCTCCAAGAAGATACAGTGCGCTACAAGGCAAGGTTGGTGGCTAAAGGCTACGCTCAGAGAGAAGGAATCGACTATAACGAGGTGTTCTCCCCAGTAGTTAAACACTCGTCTATTCGGATTCTATTGGCTTTGGTGGCGCAGAATGAGTTGGAACTTGACCAACTTGATGTGAAGACCGCCTTTCTCCACGGCGATCTTGAGGAGGAGATTTATATGACACAGCCCACAGGTTATAAAGCTGCAGGGAAGGAAGATTTAGTATGTAAGCTGAAGAAATCGCTGTATGGTTTGAAGCAGTCTCCTAGACAGTGGTACAAGCGATTTGACAGCTTCATCAGGAAGAAGAAGTACACACGAAGCCATTTCGATCCATGCGTGTACTACAACAAGTTACCATCAGGTGAATATATCTATCTACTTCTTTATGTAGATGATATGTTGATTGCTTCTAGGTCAAGATCTGCTATTGATTCTCTGAAGAAGATGTTGTCGTCAGAGTTCGAGATGAAGGACCTGGGGGAAGCAAGAAAAGTATTGGGCATGGAGATCACAAGAGACAGGAAAGCTGGCAGGATAAGTTTGACTCAGAAGGGCTATCTGGAGAAGGTACTGCAGAGGTTTAATATCGGGAAGGATACTAAGTCTGTTAGTACACCAATGGCGCCGCACTTCAAATTGTCAGCGAAAATGTCTCCAAGGAGTGTTCAAGAGCGTGAGCATATGTCTCATGTTCCATATGCCAATGCGGTGGGTAGTTTGATGTATGCAATGGTGTGTACGCGGCCAGATATTTCACAGGCAGTCTCCATGGTGAGTCAATACATGCATGATCCTGGACAGGGTCATTGGGAAGCTGTGAAATGGATTCTGAGGTACATCAAGGGAACTGTTGATGTAGGCCTAGTGTTCGAGAAGGACGACACCGGAAAGCAAGAGTGCATAGGGTATGTGGATTCAGACTATGCAGGTGACCTTGACAAACGCCGGTCGACGACGGGATATGTCTTCACATTCTCGCAGGCACCGGTGAGTTGGCGCTCCACACTTCAGTCTACCGTCGCGTTGTCGACCACAGAGGCTGAATATATGGCTATGACAGAGGCCATGAAGGAGGCAATTTGGCTTCAGGGATTGCTTGATGACTTGGGTGTGGAACAGGATATTTTGAAGATAAACTGTGACAGCATGAGTGCCATTTACTTGGCGAGGAACCAGGTCTATCATGCAAAAACGAAGCACATCGATGTCAGGTATCACTTTGTTCGGGAGATTCTGGAAGAAGGTGACATTGATTTGTTGAAGATTCACACTTCGGAGAATCCGGCCGATATGCTTACAAAGGTGGTGTCGGGAGTAAAGTTTGCACACTGCAAAGACTTGCTTCATATCCTTCAGGTGAATTGAGCTTGCTGAAGCTCATTTGGCTGAACTACGGACGGCTTGATCCCTTGGGCAAGGGGTACGTAGGCAACCGGGTTGGTGCAGCCGCTTTCGAGTCGACATTCGGCTCAGATTTGGAAATCTTCACCGAGGTGGAGAATTGTTGGAGGAGAGAGTACAGTAGTGGAGTTGATGTCATGCCAGGTGCTGTCAAAGATTGTCGAGGAGTCTACGACGAAAGGCAAAGGGACAGCGGGCAGGAAATAGCAGCAGCATAGCAGAACAGGAGATCGGTCGACCGGCCCGGTCGACCGACGTGCACAGCATGCACAGGAACGGTCGCGGTCGACCGGCCGGTCGACCGCAGGGCTCTGACTGACAAAACCCAACTCTCGGGTTTTTTCGGTCGCCGCCCGGTCGACCGGAAGCCCTTGACTGACAAAACCCAACTCTCGGGTTTTTTTGGGTCGACCGGCCCGGTCGACCGGTATTGGAGAATTGGGAGGTCGGTCGACCGCCCGGTCGACCGACAGACGGGTTCTGGGTAGAAATCTGTTGATCCGTTTTTTGAGGTATTTAAGCCTCATGTTGATTCTAGGGTTTGTAATCTGCGGGAATTGTAGTTACTCTGAGTACTCTTGCATTCAAAGAGACTTAGAGTTATTGTAATCATCTTTCACAGAGAAATTCTCTTCATTGATTGCCCCGAGGACGTAGGCATTCAGGCCGAACCTCGTTAGATCTGTTGTTTGCGATTGGGTGTTTTCTCTACTTGGTTGGGTTTGATTTCATTGTGCAAGGAGATCTGAGAATTCTCTGTTTGGTTTGTTGTTGTGATTTGTATGCGCGCACAACAATCTCCTACGATTTACATACATGAATTAAGAATGAATCTAATTGTGGTATTTGGCCCTCAACCATGTCATCTTCCACTCCTTAAAATTCTGATTTAATGAACTTGGATAAAGTATCTTGTACTCTAAGAAGCTATAAGAGTTGTAGACGCAACAGTTCACCATGGCAGGGTGCAACCTACCAACTATGGTTTCAAATATCGGCTAATTCTAATATACATGGATTGGTATTATCGTATCAGATTTTAAGCTATCTAAAATGACATCAGATATCCGAGCGATATTGCCAATATGATATTAACCGTATAATATCAGCTGCTAGCAATCATATAGCAATTATTTTAACATTGATATTAAAATCTGTTGGCTGATACCGATATCAATAATGAGATTTTAAACTATGCTGCCAACCTTAACATCAACATACAATTGGTCGGTACGTCATACTCTCCTCTTCTCATATTTACACAGGGTTTATTTCCAAAATGTTGCGCCTACGACAACAACCCAATAGAGGAATCCCTGAATCTCCCAAGCACGAAGAACAATCTCCCAAAATAGCACAATATCACAAACAGAGAAAGCACACGAAAACAACGATTTAACGAGGTTCGGCCTCAATGCCTACGTCCTCGGGGCAATGAAAGGGGAGGGTTTTATTGATTTCAACCAATCAATACAACTTACAGCAATGGGGATCGGGAGAGTTCTGCCTCTGCTCTACTCTCCTTCCTGATTGCAACAAAACCCTTCTCAAAGATACAAATCCTAGAAAATACAACAGCCCTTTAAATAGGGTTCAAAATAACCCTTCCCGAAAAATAGCAGACCCGACTGTCGGTCGACCGGCCGGTCGACCGACCCCATGCACCGGTCGACCGGGCAGTCGACCGAGCGCCCAACAGAGAGTTAGTCACTTCAGTCGGTCGACCGCTCCCTTCCTACGGTCGACCGGTCCGGTCAACCGCCATCCCTCTATGCACGTTGTGCACCACGGTCGACTGGGCCGGTCGACCGTGCGCCTGCTGGAAGTACTGTTCTGCTGCGCTGAATTCTGGATTTTTCCTTCTTCAGTCAACTTCCTCGACTTCTCTTCTTTATCGACTCTTCGACGACCTCCTCTCGCAACACTTCTCCACCTCGGCGAAGATTTTTCCCAAAATCTAAGCCGATCTCCAACGAACCCCAGTTTATCATCTGGCGAAACCGACGCACAATCTCGGTTTGGAATCTTTAGCTCAGCTATCCACTGGAAAGCACCACACATGCCTTTCCTGTACTTCACCTTAGGAGAACTTTCATACATGCCGATCACCAACATGGCTTCTACTCCGCAACTTCACGACCTCATGAAGACTTCCTCACGAGCCAACACTGACTCTCCAACTGACTAGCTCTATCTAGTCTACCTGTTTTTCACTGACGGTCCACCAAGTCTGTGTAGAGCACACCAAACATCATCGGCTTCAATTGGATGCACACCCCACCTTATGCAAGCTCAACATCTTCTCACTGGAAGATCAACCTGTTCATCGAGATCACAACACCTCACCACCACGTGAAGTCCAACTGGCCACAACGCTTCACCTCTACGTGAAACCTCTCCACCTTTACGTGAAGATCCATCGGCCACAACTTTTCACCTCTACGTGAAGTTTCAAACTACTTCTTGAGAACCCAAATAGCTTCATAAGAGTAACATCACCAAATGGATGTGCCTTTACGACTGCCTACGTACCTTTGCCCAAAAGGATCAAGCCAACCGTAGTTCATTCAAATGAGCTTCATCAAGCTCGAACATTGGTACCTGTATTTGCAGCAGCGGACCTGTCAGACTGAGTCATATGAACCTCCTCACGACCATCATGGAGAACAACGGCCTTCAACTTCAGCTTGTCGCCATCACAAGCTTGAGATTCATGCTTCTTTACCCACAAGCGTGGTTTTACCTTGGTTCCAATGGCTACAAATAACTCGACATCCTCAGCAATGTTTTCACCTGTTCAGCATCAACCCGGGCTTCATGATCTCCACCCGGTGTCACATCCGGTGAAGTCTCCTCCAATGCCGAACCAACTGGAGATGATGGAGTAGCATCAACCTCCACCCGCTGCGATCCAACCTTGGTCTTCGTCCTCTCCACCTGCTGAGAGACGGTGGACTTCAACGCTGAAGTCTCTCCAAAAGTGACATTCCTGCTCATCACGATCTTCTTGTCTTGGGGTCCCACACCTGTAGCTGTTTCTCTTAACGCCCAAATAGACAACCTCTTTGCTCGCGGATTCACCTTGCCATTCTTGGCACTGAAGTACGCCGGACTTCCAAACTCCCGCAGCACACCATGATCTTGAGCAGCTTTTCCAGACCAAATTTCTAATGGAGCTTTACCTCCTATCGCAGTCGATCTGTTCATGAGATGGCTAGCATACTCAGTCGCCTTAGCCCAAAACGACCTGTCTAATCCTGCATTAGACAACAACCGCCGAACCTCCTCCAGCAAGGAATGGACTACTAGCCAACCCATCTGTACCTGTTGTGAAGTGAGTAGCAATACCTGTGTTCTGGCCAAATCGTAAGAATTGGTTCATGTCCTTTCCAACATTACCAATCTTTAGCTCCTTGATCTTCCTACCTATCTGCCTCTCCATTCTTCCTCTCCACTTCACCAACACATCTAGGGTTTCACCCCTTTGTCTCATGGGATATATCCAAACCTGCCTAGATGAACCATCAACAAAAGAGACAAAGTACCTGTGACCTCCAAGCGATGCCGTCTTAGTAGGTCCCCATACGCTCATGTGAACACAATCAAGAAGACCTTCATTGCAATGAGTACTGGTGCTGAATCTCACCTTCTTCTTATCCAGAATGCTGTATCCACCTTCCAACTTGCAGGTAGCAGCACCTTCCAGCGATTCCATCTTTGCAGGAGCTCGCAAAGACTTTTCTTCTTCCTGTTCGACCTTTCCCTGCCAGACCTCCGGGCCACCATCATCTGAGGAATTCGAAGTCTCCACCTGGTCTGTAATCGTACTATCCTTCAAGTAGTAGAGATTACCTCGGCGGATGCCCTTCATCACCACCATCGAGCCCTTGATCATCCTGAGATCGCCATCTCGAATAGATATCATCATGCCCGATGCTTCCAAAGTTCCCACGGAGATTAGATTTCTCTTCAACTGAGGTACATACCTCACTCCCTTCAGCTCCCTTACTATCCCATCAAACATCCTGATTCGGATTGTACCTACACCCTCCATGCTACATGGTGATCATCGCCCATAAAGACCGAACACCCCTCCAGCTTCTCAAAGCTAGAAAACCAACTCCGATTAGGGCATGCATGGTATGCTGTACCTATATCCAAAATCCACTCATCTTTTCATGAGTTACCAATGATGGGAGAACTGACTGAAAACGAGAAACCTGACGAGTCTGAATCTGATCCATCTGCCTTTGAACTGCTTCTCTGAGTATTCGTCACTTTTGCAAGATTTGTTTCAGCCTTCGACTCCTTCTTCTTTCTCTTGAACTTTAGACAGTCCACTTTTCAGTGCCCTATCTCTCTACAGAAGGCACACTGATTCCTTTTGAGATCCCTGAAACCCGGCCTGGACTTTGATCTTCCTCTTTCTTCCTTGCCCTTCCTCGATGAACCCCTGCCTCTTACTTCCAGTGCCTCTGCCGATGAGCTTGACTGAGAAGGATATCTCTTCTTTCTCCTCGTCTCATAACTTGTCAGTGCAGACGACACCTCATGGTAGTCCAGAGTCTGCCTACCATTGATAAAGGTCAGTGTGAATGTCTCATACTCCTCCTCCGGGAGTGAGTTCAGGAAGATGATCGCCTTGTCCTCCTCTTCTACAATGACATCTACGTTCACCAAGTCTGTAAGAAGCTTCGTGTATCGTTGATGTGCTCATTCACTGTGCTCCTCTTCTTCATCTGAAATCTGTACAGCTTACTCTTAAGCTGCAACCTTGACTCAACACTCTTCATCAGGTATTTCTTCTCAAGGGTTTCCTACAGATGCTTTGCCGACGTCTCATGTTGTGCAAGATATTTTATATCTTGTGATAAACATGAACGAATCAACCCACACGCTGACCTGTTCATCTTTGCCCTCTATTCATTAGTGGTCGTGCTCCTTTTCTTCTCCAGAAGGAGAGTATCCTCGAGGTTCGATGCATTCAGGGCATCCATAACCTCACATCTCCACATCCCGAAATTATTTGTGCTATTAAACTTCACCACGTCAATCCTCGGATAAGGATTCATGGTCTTAACCGAAGCAATTTCTTTTGCCATTTAGATTACTTGATCCTCTATCTATGCGAAAAATCAATCAACTGGAAATAGATCACTAATTCGATAAAAATTCGATTTTTATCTTTTCCCTGAAATCCTAGATTGAGTTTCTCACCGATCTACTCCACCACAGATTCCATGAGCCCTCCTTGCGTCCTCCTGAGATCGACTCACGATCCCACGAACACGAATACCTCTGATCTGAGATCAACACACGATCTCCACCGAATCAGATCCCGAGCCCTCCGAATCTCCAGACAAATCCCAAGCGAAACCTGGGAAGCCCTGATACCATTTGTTGCGCCTACGACAACAACCCAACAGAGGAATCCTGAATCTCCCAAGCACGAAGAACAATCTCCCAAAACAGCACAAATATCACAAACAGAGAAAGCACATGAAAACAACGATTTAATGAGGTTCGGCCTCAATGCTTACGTCCTCGGGGCAAGAAAGGGGGAGGGTTTTATTGATTTCAACCAATCAATGCAACTTACAGTAATGGGGATCGGGAGAGTTCTGCCTCTGCTCTACTCTCCTCCCTAATTGCACACAAAACCCTTCTCAAAGATACAAACTGTTGGCCCAAAGGCCTTCCACTCTAGTTTTGATGATGACTCACTCATGTAGTTATGTTTACTAATAATCTTGTGTTTCTAAGTTTCAGATCATTAGCAAGTTATTAGTGTTGGTGATTAGCTTCAACAAGATGTTTGGAAGCTTATCATGGTGATTCCGGTGCCAAAGCTTAAAGATCATACCTTTGCACTCGGTGGATCGCGTTTGGGAGCTAGTCTACTTGAAGATGAAGATCGTCAAGAAGACTTAGGTATCCATAGTTTAGTTTAGTGACTTGTAGATCCATTTGTAAAGCTTAGTTTAGTTGATATGCTCAAGTGCACAAAATACACATGGGTTGGTTTTTGATATTGATTTCATGAATAGTTTGTTCAAAACAAGTTTTCATGATTAATATGTATAGTAGATGTTTTCTAGTTATACATACATGCTTAACTTATAGACAAACTTATTTTGACATTCCTATTCATGTTTTGGAAAAATCTAGTTTGATAAAAATACAAGTTTTATTTTTGATAAAATTGGCAAGACACAAAAATGAATTGATATGTTTGATATATATCTTGAAATTTTTATCACAAGTTTAGTTATCAAGTAAAATGATAAAACATATTTTTGTGGAATTTTTACAAGTGTTAAAATATTTTTTACAAAATTTTCTATCTCAAAATCTGCCCAGAAAAACAGTTTTCCAGGCAGACCGGTCGACCGGCAGTCGACCGGCTGCTCTGCCGGGACATGCACAGGCTGTGCATGTCCGTCGGTCGACCGGGACACGGACCCAGTCGACCGATATAGAGAGTCTGCTCTCTGTATCTTGTCGGTCGACTGGGTCGGTCGACCGATAGAAGGAAACTGTGTTTCCTTCTGTTGGTCGGTCGACTGGCAGTCGACCGAATCTCCCAACGGTCATAATTTCGACCGTTGGCGGTCGACCGGGCCGGTCGACCGGTGGCTGTCAAAAATGCCACATCAGCCTAACGGCTAGTTTTCTGTTTTGGCCTATATAAACCCCATTCATTTGGGATTTTGGCTAAGGTTTTTACAAGAGAAAAATTGCAGTTTCTGAAGTGTTTTAAAAGAGTTTTAAAAAGAGTTTTTGGGCTTTATACTTCTAATCTTTATTGTTTTGGGTTTTTGGAAAAATCAAAGAAATAGGAATTTGGGATATTTGTATTGGTTTTCATTCTCCATCTTTTATAAGAATTTCCCAAGTGTTTTCTTTGTTGCTTGTTTTCCAAACACACCTAGTTTCCACACTTGAGCTATCTTCTATCCTAAACTATTAGGATCTTTGTTTTTTGTGAAAAGAAAGAAAAGAGAAAGAAAGAGAGTTTGTGGTTTTGGAACCACTTGTTGTAACCACCCTTTTATTTGTGAATCCCTCTTCGGTAGAGGTGATCGGGTGATTGGTTTGTGAGCCTCTTAGGTAGAGGTATTTGTGGTTGTTGGCTACGGGCCGTATCCCTCTTCGGTAGAGGTGGATTGTGTGTTGTATAGCCTCGGTGGTTTTGTACGGTTGAGAGAGGAGTTTGGTACTCCTATAGTGGATTGGGAAATCCTACACGGTGGTGTAGGCGGGGAAGTAGAGCTAGGGGCTCGAACCTCGAAACAAATTTGTGTGTTTGCGTTTGATCCAATTACTCTCAACTCTACTCTCTTATATTTGTGCAAGCATCATTCATTCATTGCATCATATATATTTGCGTGGGATTGAGCATATTCATACTTGCTTGCATTTGCACCTTGCATATTATTCATATTGTTATATATTGTATATGCTTGGATTGCTTGTGTGTGTGCAACACTTATACTCATCCAACAAGAGCTTCATATAGCAACCTCAACCCATTCAAGGGGAATCAAGAGGTGCTTGTCCAGAGCCTCGCAAGGGGAATTCGGCAACACTTGTTGGATTGTACTAAGTGTTCTTGTAAGATTGTTTTAGCTTCCGCATTTAGCACACTTAGTTTGCATTAAGTTCACTAGATTAGCACTTTCACCTATTCACCCCCCCTCTAGGTGTACTTTCAATTGGTATCAGAGCTAGTGCTCCTGATATTAGGCTTAACATCCTAGGAGTGATCCATTTGCTTGCTAATCTTGTTTGCATAATATTTGTTTGCATACATTTAGTTTACCATGGACTTCATGACCCCTCCTAGCTATGACCCTTCCAACATTCTTGTTTGGAAGACTAGGATGTCCATTTACCTACAAACCCTAGGTTTACATACTTTCCTTGCGGCTACCAAGAAATGCTATCTTGGTAACCTCATTCATATAAGGGCCAATGCACAAGCCCTAGAGGCTATTAGAAGCACATTGCCTAAAGATTATCTTTTACATGTTTCTAATATTGATTCCGCTTTTGTAGTGTGGAACAAATTGACAACCACAACCACCACCTCCGAGCTTCAAGAACAAATCCAAGAAGAGGAATCTAGTGGAGAATCCGAACCACAATGTTTCATGGTCCAAGGGAATGACTCCCTTGAGGTACATTCGGAATCCCACCTAGATAGTGATGATGCTTGTTCTTCATGTGATGATATTGTTGATCCCCATGCCTTAAATGAAGAACTTTCTATAGTTTGTGAAAAATTGATAGAAAATTATAAAATTTTGAAAAAGAAAAGTCTAGGAATTGAAAAAGAAAATAAGGATTTGCATACTAGACTTGATATTGTTTTGCAAGAGAAGGTTGAGGTCTATAATGAAAGGGATTCATTGAGATCTCAATTAGAACTTGCACTTAAAGAAAATAACCTTTTAAAATCTAAAAATGATTGCAATGAGGTTTTAAAAAATAATGATATTTTATCTTCAAAGGTAGAATTTGTTTTAAAAGAAAATGATTCTTTGAAAAGAGAAATTGTGTTCATTTCAAAAGAATTAGAAATTTGTTTAAGTAAAAATAATTCTTTGAAAAATGATATGTCTTCTCATGTTTGCCATGCTAGTGTAGCCTCATCATCTAGACTACCTAATGCATGTACCTCTTCTTCTAAGATTAATGATGATATTTGTATGCTTAAGAAGAAGGTAGATTGTTTGGGCTCCACTATGAGCCAATGTGCCATGAACCATACACGATTGGAAACTTTGCTTCGAAAGAAACAAGTTCCATCTTTTATGCATGCACACCCTCCAAGGCATACACATGCTCCTCACGGACACCATCACACGTATGCTCATGTGTACACTTGTACACATTGTGGTCGAAAGGCCATCTTGCTAAATTTTGCTTTGATAGATTACATGTCAATAATTTAGCAAATAAAAAGAAATTTGTTTGGGTTAGAGATGAGACTAACTCCCATGGACCCAAAAGACAATGGGTACCAAAGACCACCCCTCCAATTTATGATGTAGGTGTGGACTCTCACATGACGTGAGAGTGATGGCACCTTGGAGTGGATGCGTTCCGTACTTAAAGGAAATCAATTGGATGCATCACTTTCAAGGGATGATTTGGTGGAAAGGACCACCATGTTTAGGAGACTAGGAAGGTTGCCTTCTAGGCTTTTGGTAACAATTCCTAACTCCCTATTTATGATTATAACATGTTTTAATTGTTCATTGATTACATGTTCATATCATTTGTGTTATAGCATGTCATTGTTTAATGTTCACTATGTTATATCATGTTCATTTGATTAGTGATATACATGCTTAGTTGTTTAGAGACACCCATGCTCAATATAGATTTATATTTGTGTGATCTCATTTTTGATCTAATATGTATATCCTAGATCTTATGCATATGCATATACATATTGATCATTTGAACGTTTGATTCATGTTTTAGTTGTATCATGATGTTTTATATGTGTTTTGTGCTTCTTGTGGTATATACATGTTTAAATGTAGATCTTATCAAAACTTGCATGTATACATGTACACTTAGTGAGAACAAATTGACTTATATATGTTTTGCTCTTCATGCTCATTTGTACCCACTATGTGCACAAGTATAGGCTAGTTTTGATGATTTCTTAGTTTATACTTGTCATACCTATTTTTATGATTCTACTTCATGTATATGTATTTTAAATTCAAACCTAATAAATATACATGTATACCCATGAGTCTTTTGCCTTCAATGCAAATATTTTTAATAGACTCGTTTATAGTTGGGATATGTATGTATATCGTTAGATTTGGATGGATCATACATATACCTAGAAGTTGGTTCACAAAATAAAAGAATTTTGATGAATTTACGTGTTTTGTTTTAGCAAAATGATATTCGTGTTTGTATTGTACTTAATGATTTGATTACATGTTTAGATGTTAGTTCTCATTAAGACTAGGATTTATACTTGCACATAGAATGGGCTACAAACAAATCTATATATGTTTTGGATTGAATGCTTGGTTGTTCCCATTAGATGTGTGAATATAGTCTAGTTTTGATGATTCGTACATTTTTAAACTTGTATTCAATTTTTGTATTTATCTTATGATTATGAGTTTTTACTTCATGTATATGTTTAACTTGCCAAACATTAAAATATACATGTATACCCCTTGAGTCATTTGCCCCTCATGCAAATATCTATTATGGACTCAATTGTGTTAGGGATATGTATGTATACTTATTGTTTGACAAATCATACATATACCTTGAAATGAATTTGATTTTAAATGAAAATTGAGATTTTCATGTTTTTCATGTGTTTATATTTGACTTCATGTATATGTCTACCTAGTTCAAACTAATCTTATACATATACATCCTTTTGAGCCACGTGCCTTCATGCATATATACTTGTGGACTCGTTTGTATTTTGGATATGTATGTATACTTTAGCTTGTATTAGACATACATATATCTAGAAGATTAAATATTTGATGATTTCTTGTTTTAAGGATACTTGAACTTAATTGAACAATTTTTCATGATTGTGATCTCCACACTTTACTTGTACACTCACACCTATTAATTGGTCATGCTTTGTTTTCATGAGACCTTTTCATACTTAATTGAATAGAGTGTTGATTATCATGTGGATTTCATTTTTATGAAAAATGACTTGTATTTATTCCTTGCTTGAAGGATTTCGTACTAGTTAACAAAACTTTTCATTTAACTTGTTCGTATTCCTTATTGTGATAATATGAGATACACTTGACCTTATTCTTTAAATTGGTATCTTTGAACATATTTCAATTGGTATCAATTTTTGATCCTTCTTGTATACTCATATATGTTTTATGTATGTATGTATGCTTTCTATCCTATGGTATCAATTTCAATTGGTATCTATTACTTTCATACATATACATCTTAATGCTAAGCTTGAAAATTTCTAATGATTGATTGTTTTCAATTTGTATCTTAAAATAAGCTTATGCATATGTTTAGTTGGTATTTCATAAAGGGGGAGAAAATTTGATGTTGTCTTTCAATTGGTATTTGATTCCCACTCCCTTGCTTTATGTTAAAATTACTTTCAATTACTTTCAAATTGGTATCATATGGTTAAAAGAACATATTTCTCTTAAAGATATCAAGATGTTTATGTTGAGTATTGTTAATTGGTATCTCAAGATTTTGTTAAGAAAAATAGATATACTTTTGATTTACATTGCCTATATGTATATAAATTCATGTTGAGTGTATTGTGTATTGAAAAGCTTAACATCCTTTCTTTATATGGTACACGTGTGTAGGGGGAGCTTCACATCTCCTCTTATTCATTACATAATGTGTGTTATGTGAATTAGGGCTTCACATTCCTCCTTCATGTAATGCATATGTGTAGGGAAGCTAACTTAGCGTCTTCCTCTTCATGAATATATATAGCATATAACATTTATTCATCTTTGTTTATTTCATTTGGTATCAATATGCACCTTATTGTCATATCTTGAATTGGTATCATATTTGTTTTGGATTACCCCTTCTTGATCTTTTTGTTTTTGACAAAAAGGGGGAGAAAATTTGTTTTTATATTTTTTTTTACCCTTTATTGGTTCCTTGATTAGGACAAAAAGGGGGAGAAGATTTTTGTAGCTTATATGCATGTCTTTGTATGCATGTATTTGCTTTAAGAATTACAAAAAAATGTTTGATTTTGCTATTTACCCCTTTTGTTGATGATTGACAAAAAGGGGGAGAAGTATTTTGGAGAAGAATTTGGTTTTTATTATATGCATGATTTTTGTTATATGCATGTATTTGTTTTAGTAAGAAAATGTTGTTTATATTATTGTTGTTTATGTTATTGGTATCTAGAGCTTAGAGTTTGTTTTACTTCTTTGGTATCTAGAGCTATAACATGTTTAATATTGTTCATGCATTGTCATTCATTGCATATTCATTGGTTATTTTGTTTATGCATGAGTTAAGGGGGAGCTTCCTTGAAGCTTAACTTTAATCCATGCATATATAACTCCATGAGTTTTGTCATCATCAAAAAGGGGGAGATTGTTGGCCCAAAGGCCTTCCACTCTAGTTTTGATGATGACTCACTCATGTAGTTATGTTTACTAATAATCTTGTGTTTCTAAGTTTCAGATCATTAGCAAGTTATTAGTGTTGGTGATTAGCTTCAACAAGATGTTTGGAAGCTTATCATGGTGATTCGGTGCCAAAGCTTAAAGATCATACCTTTGCACTCGGTGGATCGCGTTTGGGAGCTAGTCTACTTGAAGATGAAGATCGTCAAGAAGACTTAGGTATCCATAGGTTTAGTTTAGTGACTTGTAGATCCATTTGTAAAGCTTAGTTTAGTTGATATGCTCAAGTGCACAAAATACACATGGGTTGGTTTTTGATATTGATTTCATGAATAGTTTGTTCAAAACAAGTTTCATGATTAATATGTATAGTAGATGTTTTCTAGTTATACATACATGCTTAACTTATAGACAAACTTATTTTGACATTCCTATTCATGTTTTGGAAAAATCTAGTTTGATAAAAATACAAGTTTTATTTTTGATAAAATTGGCAAGACACAAAAATGAATTGATATGTTTGATATATGTCTTGAAATTTTTATCACAAGTTTAGTTATCAAGTAAAATGATAAAACATATTTTTGTGGAATTTTTACAAGTGTTAAAATATTTTTTACAAAATTTTCTATCTCAAAATCTGCCCAGAAAAACAGTTTTCCAGGCAGACCGGTCGACCGGCAGTCGACCGGCTGCTCTGCCGGGACATGCACAGGCTGTGCATGTCCGTCGGTCGACCGGGACACGGACCCAGTCGACCGATATAGAGAGTCTGCTCTCTGTATCTTGTCGGTCGACTGGGTCGGTCGACCGATAGAAGGAAACTGTGTTTCCTTCTGTTGGTCGGTCGACTGGCAGTCGACCGAATCTCCAACGGTCATAATTTCGACCGTTGGCGGTCGACCGGGCCGGTCGACCGGTGGCTGTCAAAAATGCCACATCAGCCTAACGGCTAGTTTTCTGTTTTGGCCTATATAAACCCCATTCATTTGGGATTTTGGCTAAGGTTTTTACAAGAGAAAAATTGCAGTTTCTGAAGTGTTTTAAAAGAGTTTTAAAAAGAGTTTTTGGGCTTTATACTTCTAATCTTTATTGTTTTGGGTTTTTGGAAAAATCAAAGAAATAGGAATTTGGGATATTTGTATTGGTTTTCATTCTCCATCTTTTATAAGAATTTCCCAAGTGTTTTCTTTGTTGCTTGTTTTCCAAACACACCTAGTTTCCACACTTGAGCTATCTTCTATCCTAAACTATTAGGATCTTTGTTTTTTGTGGAAAAGAAAGAAAAGAGAAAGAAAAGAGAGTTTGTGGTTTTGGAACCACTTGTTGTAACCACCCTTTTATTTGTGAATCCCTCTTCGGTAGAGGTGATCGGGTGATTGGTTTGTGAGCCTCTTAGGTAGAGGTATTTGTGGTTGTTGGCTACGGGCCGTATCCCTCTTCGGTAGAGGTGGATTGTGTGTTGTATAGCCTCGGTGGTTTTGTACGGTTGAGAGAGGAGTTTGGTACTCCTATAGTGGATTGGGAAATCCTACACGGTGGTGTAGGCGGGGAAGTAGAGCTAGGGGCTCGAACCTCGAAACAAATTTGTGTGTTTGCGTTTGATCCAATTACTCTCAACTCTACTCTCTTATATTTGTGCAAGCATCATTCATTCATTGCATCATATATATTTGCGTGGGATTGAGCATATTCATACTTGCTTGCATTTACACCTTGCATATTATTCATATTGTTATATATTGTATATGCTTGGATTGCTTGTGTGTGTGCAACACTTATACTCATCCAACAAGAGCTTCATATAGCAACCTCAACCCATTCAAGGGGAATCAAGAGGTGCTTGTCCAGAGCCTCGCAAGGGGAAATCGGCAACACTTGTTGGATTGTACTAAGTGTTCTTGTAAGATTGTTTTAGCTTCCGCATTTAGCACACTTAGTTTGCATTAAGTTCACTAGATTAGCACTTTCACCTATTCACCCCCCCCTCTAGGTGTACTTTCACAAACCTTAGAAAATACAACAGCCCTTTAAATAGGGTACAAAATAACCCTTCCCGAAAAAACAGCAGACCCGACTGTCGGTCGACCGACCCCATGCACCGGTCGACCGGGCAGTCGACCGGGCGCCCAACAGAGAGTTGGGTCACTTCAGTCGGTCGACCGCTCCCTTCCTACGGTCGACCGGTCCGGTTGACCGCCATCTCTCTGTGCACGTTGTGCACGTTTGTGCACCACGGTCGACTGGGCCGGGACCGTGCGCCTGCTTCTGCCGACGGTCGACCACCCGGTCGACCGTGCTCCTGCTGGAAGTACTGTTCTGCTGCTGCTGAATTCTGAATTTTTCCTTCTTCAGTCGACTTCCTCGACTTCTCTTCTTTGTCGACTCTTCGACGACCTCCTCCCCCAACACAAAAGACAACCTATTAGAATCTCACACTTCTGTCCCTAATGCACCTTGCATGAGCATTTGGATGGATCCATCAAAGAGCATGTAGAACTACCCACAATGTTTACAAGATATATGGCTGCTATAAAGAGATCAGGTCTCCACTAATCCTCTACACTAAAAAGAAATTGCCAGACTTGAGAGTAATTAGTGAGTTGAAGATATGGAGTGAAAGTGACAGTTGAGCCTGTGAGGCCTGTAATCTGAGCATGTGATTGTGATTGTGATTAGGGCTTGATTAAAGGTGTTTGCACAATTCAAGTACTAGTGTTCTGGTAAAGAGTGACAGTGACACTGATAGAAGATAAACCCCAAATTTGAAAGGTCTGTTAAGAATAAGAGTAATGAGTTGAAGCAAAGAAGAAAAAGAGAAGCTTTTCGCCATAAATTTACAAGCCCTCTTTGTTGCAACATTATCAATAGTGTAAATAAAAATTAGCCGTAAAACTTATTTATAGACATTTTTCATTTTACAACTGCCTGCCTGCCTGCCAAGACATCTTTTAAGGTATTAAATCTTACAGAGGCCTCAACAGTGGATAGTCTTCAAGAAGCTCTCGCTCTGAAAGTGTGTCGTTTTCATTTTGAGTCAGCCTGCAGACAGAATGATCGGTTGATTGGGTTAGAAACTGCAGTATCTTCCACAACCTGCGTCTGTGATATACTGATTGAATGACACTGTTCTTACCAGAGTCCTGTTGCTCGGTATAGAACCTAGCTTTTGTAGTGCTTCCTTCAAGTCCGCGCTGCCATTTATGACAGGTAGCTTGCACACTCCCTCAGCGGCCACGAGAATTGTAATCTCGAAATGAAGCAAGGAGTCAGGGAAGGGATCAAATGCTTGATACTGAAGTAACTAAAAACATAACAAAATGATAAACCACGATAAAATATAACGAATATGAATGCCAACGGGACGTTATGGCTGTCGCAGTACAAGATCTACATTGTACCCTGCTGCTATTGTCTTGTAGGATCCAGTAGAAGCAATAAAATAAGCATGTTAGGATTTTTCATCTTCTAAAAACTGGGTACAAAAGATTAATAAGCGTGGATATAATCCCAGGATAAACAACAAGGATATGGCTTAATGAACTCAACACACAATAAAAATAATAAAAGACTGTCAATATCCGTAATCGTCTTCCCATCATTTGGTGCCAGCCTAGGACACTTAGCCATAGGATCTTCAGGCAGAGACAAATTTCAGATTTCAGCATCATTCAGAAGTTGATGTGAGCAGGAAAGACGTCATGATTCTAAAGCATAGAATTATCATCACAAAACCAAAACTAAAAGAAAAGGCAAGCTCTACCGGGTAAGTTGGAAAAGTAGAGAAAAGAAGAAGATTATCTGAACTCCAAAGCACAAAATCAACACTAAGAACTGCAAGCAGAAGAGAGCAGGAAAAATCGACATCATGGAAACAAGATTCATAACATCAGGGAGAACATATCAACTACAAAACCTTGTGACCTCACATCAAAGTTGGAAGTTTATGTCGAATTCTTAGCTTTGAATTATGCATCGAAAATCTAAATTCACAACATTGTTGCAGCTTATCAAAATGAAAATATGAGTCAAAGTCATTAATACCTGGAATGTGTATTAATACCTGGAATGTGTATCAGCGGGTGAAGATCCATCGGCCACAACTTTTCACCTCTACGTGAAGTTTCAAACTACTTCTTGAGAACCCAAATAGCTTCATAAGAGTAACATCACCAAATAGCTGCGCCTTTACGACTGCCTACGTACCTTTGCCCAAAAGGATCAAGCCAACCGTAGTTCATTCAAATGAGCTTCATCAAGCTCGAACACTGGTACCTGTATTTGCAGCAGCGGACCTGTCAGACTGAGTCATATGAACCTCCTCACGACCATCATGGAGAACAACGGCCTTCAACTTCAGCTTGTCACCATCACAAGCTTGAGATTCATGCTTCTTTACCCACAAGCGTGGTTTTACCTTGATTCCAATGGCTACAAATAACTCGACATCCTCAGCAATATTTCAACCTGTTCAGCATCAACCCGGGCTTCATGATCTCCACCCGGTGTCACATCCGGTGAAGTCTCCTCCAATGCCGAACCAACTGGAGATGATGGAGTAGCATCAACCTCCACCCGCTGCGATCCAACCTTGGTCTTCGTCCTCTCCACCTGCTGAGAGACGGTGGACTTCAACGCTGAAGTCTCTCCAAAAGTGACATTCCTGCTCATCACGATCTTCTTGTCTTGGGGTCCCACAACCTGTAGCTGTTTCTCTTAACGCCCAAATAGACAAACCTCTTTGCTCGCGGATTCACCTTGCCATTCTTGGCACTGAAGTAGGCCGGACTTCCAAACTCCCGCAGCACACCATGATCTTGAGAAGCTTTTCCAGACCAAATTTCCAATGGAGCTTTACCTCCTATCGCATTCGATCTGTTCATGAGATGGCTAGCATACTCAGTCGCCTCAGCCCAAAACGACCTGTCTAATCCTGCATTAGACAACAACCGCCGAACCTCCTCCAGCAAGGAATGGACTACTAGCCAACCCATCTGTACCTGTTGTGAAGTGAGTAGCAATACCTGTGTTCTGGCCAAATCGTAAGAATTGGTTCATGTCCTTTCCAACATTACCAATATTTAGCTCCTTGATCTTCCTACCTATCTGCCTCTCCATTCTTCCTCTCCACTTCACCAACACATCTAGGGTTTCACCCCTTTGTCTCATGGGATATATCCAAACCTGCCTAGATGAACCATCAACAAAAGAGACAAAGTACCTGTGACCTCCAAGCGATGCCGTCTTAGTAGGTCCCCATACGCTCATGTGAACACAATCAAGAAGACCTTCATTGCAATGAGTACTGGTGCTGAATCTCACCTTCTTCTTGTCCAGAACGCTGTATCCACCTTCCAACTTGCAGGTAGCAGCACCTTCTAGCGATTCCATCTTTGCAGGAGCTCGCAAAGACTTTTCTTCTTCCTGTTCGACCTTTCCCTGCCAGACCTCCGGGCCACCATCATCTGAGGAATTCGAAGTCTCCACCTGGTCTGTAATCGTACTATCCTTCAAGTAGTAGAGATTGCCTCGGCGGATGCCCTTCATCACCACCATCGAGCCCTTGATCATCCTGAGATCGCCATCTCGAATAGATATCACCATGCCCGATGCTTCCAAAGTTCCCACGGAGATTAGATTTCTCTTCAACTGAGGTACATACCTCACTCCCTTCAGCTCCCTTACTATCCCATCAAACATCCTGATTCGGATTGTACCTACACCCTCCATGCTACATGGGTGATCATCGCCCATAAAGACCGAACACCCCTCCAGCTTCTCAAAGCTAGAAAACCAACTCCGATTAGGGCATGCATGGTATGCTGTACCTATATCCAAAATCCACTCATCTTTCCATGAGTTACCAATGATGGGAGAACTGACTGAAAACGAGAAACCTGACGAGTCTGAATCTGATCCATCTGCCTTTGAACTGCTTCTCTGAGTATTCGTCACTTTTGCAAGATTTGTTTCAGCCTTCGACTCCTTCTTCTTTCTCTTGAACTTTAGACAGTCCACTTTTCAGTGCCCTATCTCTCTACAGAAGGCACACTGATTCCTTTTGAGATCCCTGAAACCCGGTCTGGACTTTGATCTTCCTCTTTCTTCCTTGCCCTTCCTCGATGAACCCCTGCCTCTTACTTCCAGTGCCTCTGCCGATGAGCTTGACTGAGAAGGATATCTCTTCTTTCTCCTCGTCTCATAACTTGTCAGTGCAGACGACACCTCATGGTAGTCCAGAGTCTGCCTACCATTGATAAAGGTCAGTGTGAATGTCTCATACTCCTCCTCCGGGAGTGAGTTCAGGAAGATGATCGCCTTGTCCTCCTCTTCTACAATGACATCTACGTTCACCAAGTCTGTAAGAAGCTTCGTGTATCGGTTGATGTGCTCATTCACTGTGCTCCTCTTCTTCATCTGAAATCTGTACAGCTTACTCTTAAGCTGCAAGCTTGACTCAACACTCTTCATCAGGTATTTCTTCTCAAGGGTTTCCTACAGATGCTTTGCCGACGTCTCATGTTGTGCAAGATATTTTATATCTTGTGATAAACATGAATGAATCAACCCACACGCTGACCTGTTCATCTTTGCCCTCTGTTCATTAGTGGTCGTGCTCCTCTTCTTCTCCAGAAGGAGAGTATCCTCGAGGTTCGATGCATTCAGGGCATCCATAACCTCACATCTCCACATCCCGAAATTATTTGTGCCATTAAACTTCACCACGTCAATCCTCGGATAAGGATTCATGGTCTTAACCGAAGCAATTTCTTCTGCCATTTAGATTACTTGATCCTCTATCTATGCGAAAATCAATCAACTGGAAATAGATCACTAATTCGATAAAAATTTGATTTTTATCTTTTCCCTGAAATCCTAGATTGAGTTTCTCACCGGATCTACTCCACCACAGATTCCATGAGCCCTCCTTGCGTCCTCCTGAGATCGACTCACGATCCCACGAACACGAATACCTCTGATCTGAGATCAACACACGATCTCCACCGAATCAGATCCCGAGCCCTCCGAATCTCCAGACAAATCCCAAGCGAAACCTGGGAAGCTCTGATACCACTTGTGCGCCTACGACAACAACCCAACAGAGGAATCCCTGAATCTCCCAAGCACGAAGAACAATCTCCCAAAACAGCACAAATATCACAAACAGAGAAAGCACATGAAAACAACGATTTAATGAGGTTCGGCCTCAATGCCTACGTCCTCGGGGCAATGAAAGGGGAGGGTTTTATTGATTTCAACCAATCAATGCAACTTACAGTAATGGGGATCGGGAGAGTTCTGCCTCTGCTCTACTCTCCTCCCTAATTGCACACAAAACCCTTCTCAAAGATACAAACCTTAGAAAATACAACAGCCCTTTAAATAGGGTTCAAAATAACCCTTCTCGAAAAACAGCAGACCCGACTGTCGGTCGACCGGCCGGTCGACCAACCCCATGCACCGGTCGACCGGGCAGTCGACCGGGCGCCCAACAGAGAGTTGGGTCACTTCAGTCGGTCGACCGCTCCCTTCCTACGGTCGACCGGTCCGGTTGACCGCCATCTCTCTGTGCACGTTGTGCACGTTTGTGCACCACGGTCGACTGGGCCGGGACCGTGCGCCTGCTTCTGCCGACGGTCGACCACCCGGTCGACCGTGCTCCTGCTGGAAGTACTGTTCTGCTGCTGCTGAATTCTGAATTTTCCTTCTTCAGTCGACTTCCTCGACTTCTCTTCTTTGTCGACTCTTCGACGACCTCCTCCCCCAACACAAAAGACAACCTATTAGAATCTCACACTTCTGTCCCTAATGCACCTTGCATGAGCATTTGGATGGATCCATCAAAGAGCATGTAGAACTACCCACAATGTTTACAAGATATATGGCTGCTATAAAGAGATCAGGTCTCCACTAATCCTCTACACTAAAAAGAATTGCCAAACTTGAGAGTAATTAAAGAGTTGAAGATATGGAGTGAGAGTGACAGTTGAGACTGTGAGGCCTGTAATCTGAGCATGTGACTGTGATTGTGATTAGGGCTTGATTAAAGGTGTTTGCACAATTCAAGTACCAGTGTTCTGGTAAAGAGTGAAAGTGACACTGATAAAAGATAAACCCCATATTTGATAGGTATGTTAAGAATAAGAGTAATGAGGAGTTGAAGCAAAGAAGATAAAGAGAAGCTTTTCGCCATAAATTTACAAGCCCTCTTTGTTGCAACATTATCAATAATGTAAATAAATTTTAGCCGTAAAACTTACTTGTATACATATTTCATTTTACAACAGCAACTGCCTACCAAGACTGTCTTTTAAGGTATTAAATCTTATAGAGGCCTTAAAAGTGGATAGTCTTCAAGAAGCTCTCGCTCTGAAAGTGTGTCGTTTTCATTTTGAGGAGTCCACAGCACTTCAACGGCCTGCAGACAGAATGACGGTTGATTGGGTTAGAAACTGCTGTATCTTCCACAATCTGTAATATATTGATTGAATGACACTGTTGTTACCAGAGTCCTGTTGCTCGGCATAGAACCTAGCTTGTGTAGTGCTTCCTTCAAGTCCGCGCTGCCATTGATGACAGGTAGCTTGCAGGCTCCCTCAGCAGCCACGAGAATTGTAATCTCGAAATGAAGCAAGGAGTTAGGCAAGGGATCAAATGCTTGATACTGAAGTTTAAAAACATAACAAAATGATAAACCACGAGAAAATATAACGAAAATGAATGCCAACGGAACGTTATGGCAGTCGCAGTACAAGATCTACATTGTACCCTGCTGCTATTGTCTTGTAGGATCCAGTAGAAGCAATAAAATAAGCATGTTAGGATTTTTCATCTTCTAAAAACTGGGTACAAAAGATTAATAAGCGTGGATATAATCCCAGGATAAACAACAAGGATATGGCTTAATGAACTCAACACACAATAAAAATAATAAAAGACTGTCAATATCCGTAATCGTCTTCCCATCATTTGGTGCCAGCCTAGGACACTTAGCCATAGGATCTTCAAGGCAGAGACAAATTTCAGATTTCAGCATCATTCAGAAGTTGATGTGAGCAGGAAAGACGTCATGATTCTAAAGCATAGAATTATCATCACAAAACCAAAACTAAAAGAAAAGGCAAGCTCTACCGGGTAAGTTGGAAAAGTAGAGAAAAGAAGAAGATTATCTGAACTCCAAAGCACAAAATCAACACTCAGAACTGCAAGCAGAAGAGAGCAGGAAAATCGACATCATGGAAACAAGATTCATAACATCAGGGAGAACATATCAACTACAAAACCTTGTGACCTCACATCAAAGTTGGAAGTTTATGTCGAATTCCTAGCTTTGAATTATGCATCAGAAAATCTAAATTCACAACATTGTTGCAGCTTATCAAAATGAAAATATGAGTCAAAGTCATTAATACCTGGAATGTGTATCAGACGCAAAATGATATAGGTGAAACTAAATGGAAACCTGTGCAGGTTTGGTTTTATTTTCTATGATATGATGGATAATCTGTAAAGGATATTTACAAAGTTTAACAACCTTTTGTGTGCGCGCGTGTGTGTGAAGGGAATAAGGGTTCATTTGTTTAAGGGATTCAGTGCAAACACCCAAGTTTAGACTTGAGCTACATCAACCATAAATTAGCCTCTCATTACTATGTCATTTAGTTATTTGCTTAAGCTTTATTCTTCACATTGTTTATATTTGTTAACTCACATGGAATTACTTCCTGGGCTCGCCTGTTCATGATTATTGAGCATTTGATATATTTGGTTGCTTGCGTGCATCATAAGATTGCGGAATATGGGAGGATGCTAAGGGGACATTCATTTCTCAGTGAATTATCAGCAATTAACCAGTAGCTTTAGACAAAATAAAAATATTCCCTTGTGAAAGGGAAGGCCCATGCAAGCACCACGTTCATGACTGAGAACTAGGTGAAATTTAATCTGCTTACTTTTAATGTTCAAATCTTCGTTAACACGGCAGCCTCTGCCTTAAAAAAGGGTTACTTTTCTCTTAGAAATATACAAAATTTCTCATCTCAATCGAGATTTGCGAGACAGAGATGAACATGAAATATTAATGCTGCCCCAAAATGATTCAACAGAAACGGCCTTCAGTATAAACTTCTCAGTTGGTCCCAGAGAATTCATTGCCAAATGATAAGGCAGAGATGAAACAAATTTTCAACTGGGTCAGTACTGAGTCTAATGAAGTTACTTATTGCGACTAGCTGTGGCATTAGTTCGTATAGCTCTTCATTTATCTTCCAAGAAACAACTTTACCATTTTTCTTTGGTATTTCTGTAATTTTTAGATTTTTCTCCTTTAGTGTCACCTATGATCTCTTACTAGCCTTATCACTTAAAGGGAAGTAAAGTCACTATATAAGTCAAAATAACATATGTAAGTTAAAGTCATTCCTTGTGGAAATATTGTGCTTCTAGGATTTAGCATCGGATTTCATTGATGATTGCATAATATGATGATGATGATGATGATGATGATGATAATTTTGGTGATTTATTTGCACAAAATTTCAATTGACTAAAATAGATTAAGTAAAAGCTATATTTTATTTTAACTAAAGTCCTTTAATGTTATCTTATTTATAGTCCCACGAGTATACACCTCATTTAGTAACAACAAATAAAATCAATATTCATAACTATTAGGAAGATAAATCCTATTCAAAATTTACTACTTTTAGTCCAATTAGTTCTTTTTTAAATTTTATAGAACATGAATGGTGTCGGTATAAGCAAAATAAATATAAAATAATAATCTTATTTATTTATGCAATATTTCTGATATTGTAAAAATCCTGTATCCAAAAAAAAAAAATCTAGATTAGGGTGGGGGGTTGGGGGGGGGTGTGGGTGTGGGTGTGTGTGGGCGCGCATGTGCGTGTGTATAAAATTATATATATATCGGTTTAACTAAAATAACCTAAGCATTCTTTTAGTCTCCTCTTTGAAGAGGAATTTTCTACATGTTGAAAAAAATGAAGTATGTTGATACAATAGAAACAATCTAAGGGCTAAAAATCACTCTCTGCAGGTGCTTTTGGTGTTTTATAGTAGCATGGATACAAATGGACAAGAAAATCTAGTGCTGCAAGCATAATGTAAAGCCTTCAAGATACACTTGCATTTTGAGAAAACAACGTTCAGAATTCAAACTCAAAGCATGTAATGGCTTATAACCTAGTTAATAATCAAAAGTAATTAGCATTAGTGCTTGGTGTTCATTACATTTTCTGTAAACAAATCAAATATATCTCAAAGATGGAGGATGGCACTGAGCCAAAATGGGGAGGCATGCTGCGTGCAGACTGTCATGGGGGTTATGATTAAGAATTTGTAACTTGAATTCTAACATAGATTAAAATCACACAAAAGATTGCTTTCTTCATAGAGATATTAACACACACACCTCATTTTTACAAGATTGACTTCTCTCTCCTAATCAATGTCAAAAGAGATATATACATAAACAAATAACACACCAAGAACCACCCAAAAAGGGAGAGCGTTTCACAAGTTAAACTTACTTAAATAGAATTCAAGCACATGAAGTGTCAAGTGCTAATCACTTTTATATATTTGAGTTTGAATTGTTAAACCACAAAGAATTACATCTTTGTTGATATTGTTGGAGGAGAGATGATATTAAAGGAGATGTCATGCCAAGCAGCTGTAGAAGAGTGCCAAGTGCCGTCGAAGATCGCCAAGGAAGTCGACGATGAGAGGCAAAGGGACAGCGGCAGGAAATAGCAGCAGCAGCAGAAGACAGGAGGGTCGGTCGACCGGCCCGGTCGACCGACGTGCACAACATGCACAGAGGTTGGAGCGGTCGACCGGCCCGGTCGACCGAAGTGCTCTGACTGCAGGACCAAACTCTCGGGTTTTCTGGGTCGACTGGCCGGTCGACCGGAACAGACTGACTGTAATCAACCCAACTCTCGGGTTTTCTGGGTCGACCGCCGGGTCGACCGGAAGAAGGGTCGGTCGACCGTCCCGGTCGACCGACAGTCGGGTTTTGAGTGAAATCTGCTGATTCGCTGATGTGGGTATTTAAGCCTAAAGTGATTCTAGGGTTTAGGATCTCTGCGAAAAAGTATTAGCCCTAAGTTCTCTTGCATTCAAAGAGACTTAGAGCCATTGTAATCATCTTCCTAATAGAAATCTCTCCGTTGATTGCCCCGAGGACGTAGGCATTCAGGCCGAACCTCGTTAAATCTCGTCTTTGTGATTTGTGTGTTCTTCGTGTGATTATTTTGGGTTTGTTCTTGTGCTGGAGGTCTTGGGATTCTTTATTATTTAGTTGTTGTGATTGGATTGCGCGCACAACAAGTGGTATCAGAGCTTCCGGGTTGCACTTGGGATTTCTGAGGATTCGAAGGGCTCGAGATCTGATTCGGTGGAGATCGTGTATCGATCTCAGATCAGAGGTAACGGGGTTCGTGGAGATCGTGTGTCGATCTCAGAAGGACTCAAGGAGGGCTCGTTGAATCGGTGGTGAAGTAGATCCGGGGAGAAACTCGATTTAGGGTTTCAAGGGACAGGTAAAATCCAATTTTTATTTGTGTTGGGATCTATTTCAAGTTGGTGATTACTTCCGCATAGATAGAGAATCAGGGAAAAATCTCAATGGCAGAAGAAATAGTTTCAGCTAAGACAATGAACTCTCACCCAAGGATTGAAGTTGTTAAGTTTAATGGGACTAACAATTTCGGCATGTGGAGATGTGAGGTTATGGATGCGTTGAATGCATCAAACCTCGAAGACACTCTCCTATTGGAGAGGAAGAAGAACACTACCACTGATGAAGAGTGGGCGAAGATGAACAGATCGGCATGTGGCTTGATACGTTCATGCTTGTCACAAGACATAAAATACCTTGTGCAACATGAGACGTCAGCGAAGAAACTGTGGGAAACCCTTGAAAAGAAGTACTTGAAGAAGAGTGTAGAGTCCAGGTTGCAGCTTAAGAGTAAGCTGTATCAGTTCAGGATGAAGAAGGGGAGCACAGTCAATGAGCACATCAACCGATATACGAAGCTTCTTACAGATCTGCTGAATTTGGATGTCAAGCTAGAAGAGGAAGATAAGGCGGTTAACTTTCTGAATTCACTTCCTGCAGAGGAGTACGAGACATTCACACTGACCTTCATTAATGGAAGGCAGAGCCTGGATTATGATGAGGTGTCGTCTTCATTGATGAGTTATGAAACAAGGAAGAATGAAAGACATCCTTCTCAGACAAGTTCATCGGCAGAGGCATTGGAAATAAGAGGTAGAGGTTCATCAAGGAAGGGAAAGGAGATTAGAGGAAGATCAAAGTCCAGGCCGGGCTTCAGGGATCTCAAGAGAAATCAGTGCGCATTCTGCAAAGAGATTGGGCACTGGAAAGTAGACTGTCCAAAGTTCAAGGGAAAGAAGAAAGAATCAAAATCTGAAGCAAATCTAGCAAAAGTGGTAAAAACTGTAAGCAGCAAATCACAGGCAGAAGGATCAGATTCGGATTCTTCAGTATTCTCGTTTTCAGTTACCACTCCCGTCATAGGCTACTCGGGGGAGAACGAGTGGATCTTGGACACAGGTGCAACATATCATGTATGTCCTCATCGAGACTGGTTTACCAGTTTCGAGAAGTTGGAAGGGTGTTCGGTCGTCATGGGCGATGATCATCCATGCATCATGGAGGGTGTTGGCACTATTCCAATCAGGATGTTTGATGGGATGGTGAGGGAGCTGAAAGAGGTGAGATATGTACCTCAGCTGAAGAGGAACTTGATCTCTGTAGGAGCTTTGGAATCATTGGGTCTTGGAGTGTCTATTAAGGAGGGAGTTCTTAAAATGACAAAGGGCTCGATGGTGGTGTTGAAGGCCGATCGCCGGAACAACTTGTATTACTTGAAAGGTAGTACAGTGACAGGGCAGGTGGCAGCTTCTACCAGTCAGAAGGAAGATTCAACCCGGCTGTGGCACATGAGGCTGGGACATGCAGGGGAGAAATCAATGCAAACTCTTGTGAAGAAAGGGTTGCTGAAGGGTGCTGAGACCTGCAAGTTGGATCTATGTGAACATTGCATCATCGGCAAGAAGACTAAGGTGAAGTTTGGCACAGCTTCACACTGCACGGAGGGTATTCTTGACTATGTTCACATGGATGTATGGGGACCTACCAAGACTGCATCGATTGGAGGTAACCACTATTTTGTGTCGTTCATCGATAACTATTCTAGGCGCTGTTGGGTGTACACTATGCGACACAAAGATGAAGTCCTAGAGCTGTTTGTGAAGTGGAAGGCTAATCTGGAGAGAAGCACAGGAAGGAAGGTCAAGGTCCTCCGTTCTGACAATGGAGGAGAGTACAAATCGGATCCTTTCCTACAGCTATGCCTTGATGAGGGCATAGAGAGGCACTTCATAGTACGGGAAACTCCGCAACAAAATGGGGTGGCTGAAAGGATGAACCGGACTTTGCTAGAGAAGGTTCGGTGTATGTTATCCAATGCAGGACTGCCAAAGAAGTTTGGGCTGAAGCTTTGGGGTATGCATGCCATCTTGTGAACAGGTTGCCGTCGTCTGCAATAGGGGGGAAGACTCCTCTTGAAGCTTGGTCAGGAAGAACTGCTGAGGACTATGATATGCTAAGGGTTTTCGGATGTCCAGCCTACTACCATGTCAAAGAAGACAAGTTGGACCCAAGAGCAAAGAAAGGGGTGTTCGTTGGCTTCAAGCGAGGAACTAAGGGGTTCAAGATTTGGGACCAAAAGGACAACAAGTTCATAATCAGCAGGGATGTCACATTCGATGAGGCTTCTCTGATGAAGCCTACGGTCTCTAAGCAGGTGGAGACCAGCAAGACCAAGGAGCTATTGCAGCAGGTGGAGAGTGATGCAGATCCACCATCTCTAGAGGATTCAGTATCAGTTCGGATCATTCCTGAGGTGACACAGGGTGGTGATCAAGTAGCTGAAGAAAATGCTGAAAATGTTGAAGAGGATCAGGAGCAGGTCATGGGTACTGTTCCAGATTCTACTGCAGTTGGAAGACCACGGAGGAATACTAGGAGACCGGGTTGGCTCACCACTGATATGGTCATCGCGTATGCACTTCCAGTTGTTGAAGAGGCTATTCCATCTACCTTCAGGGAAGCTGAGATCAGTTCGGAAGCAGAGATGTGGAAAGAAGCCATGAATGAAGAGATGCAATCTCTTTATAAGAACAACACATGGGAACTTACTAAGTTGCCCAAGGGGAAGAAGGCCATAGGGTGCAAGTGGGTATTTGCTAAGAAGCAAGGATCTCTTCAAGAAGATGCAGTGCGCTACAAGGCAAGCCTGGTGGCTAAAGGCTACGCTCAGAGAGAAGGAATCGACTACAACGAGGTGTTCTCCCCGGTAGTTAAACACTCGTCTATTCGGATTCTATTGGCTTTGGTGGCGCAGAATGAGTTGGAACTTGACCAACTTGATGTGAAGACTACCTTTCTCCACGGCGATCTTGAGGAGGAGATCTATATGACACAGCCCACAGGTTACAAAGCTGCAGGGAAGGAAGAGTTAGTATGCAAGCTACAGAAATCGCTGTACGGTTTGAAGCAGTCTCCTAGACAGTGGTACAAGCGATTTGATAGCTTCATCAGGAAGAAGAAGTACACACGGAGCCATTTCGACCCATGCGTGTACTACAACAAGTTACCATCAGGTGAATATATCTATCTACTTCTTTATGTAGATGATATGTTGATTGCTTCTAGGTCAAGATCTGCTATTGATTCTCTGAAGAAGATGCTGTCGTCAGAGTTTGAGATGAAGGACCTGGGGGAAGCACGGAAAGTATTGGGCATGGAGATCACTAGAGACAGGAAAGCTGGCAGGATAAGTTTGACACAGAAGGGCTATTTGGAGAAGGTACTGCAGAAGTTTAATATCAGCAAGGATACCAAGTCTGTTAGTACACCTATGGCGCCGCATTTCAAATTGTCAGCGAAGATGTCTCCAAGGAGTGTTCAGGAGCGTGAGTATATGTCTCATGTTCCATATGCCAATGCTGTGGGTAGCTTGATGTATGCGATGGTGTGTACGCGGCCAGATATTTCACAGGCAGTCTCCATGGTGAGTCGATACATGCATGATCCTGGACAGGGTCATTGGGAAGCTGTGAGATGGATTCTGAGGTACATCAAGGGAACAGTTGATGTAGGCCTAGTATTCGAGAAGGATAACACCGGAAAGCAGGAGTGCACAGGTTATGTGGACTCAGACTATGCAGGTGACCTTGACAAACGCAGGTCGACGACGGGATATGTCTTCACATTCTCATAGGCACCGGTGAGTTGGCGCTCCACACTTCAGTCTACCGTCGCGTTGTCGACCACAGAGGCTGAATATATGGCTATGACAGAAGCCATGAAGGAGGCAATCTGGCTTCAGGGGTTGCTTGATGATCTGGGCGTGGAACAGGATATATTGAAGATAAACTGTGACAGCATGAGTGCCATCTACTTGGCAAGGAACCAGGTCTATCATGTAAGGACGAAGCATATTGATGTCAGGTATCACTTTGTACGGGAGATTCTAGAGGAAGGTGACCTTGACTTGTTGAAGATTCACACTTCGGAGAATCCGGCCGATATGCTAACAAAGGTGGTGTCGGGGGTGAAGTTTGCACACTGCAAAGACTTGCTCCATGTCCTTCAGGTGAAGTGAGCTTGCTGAAGCTCATTTGGATGAACTACGGACGGCTTGATCCCTTGGGCAGGGGTACGTAGGCAACCAAGTTGGTGCAGCCGCTATCGAGTCAGAATTCGGCTTAGATTTGAAAATCTTCACCGAGGTAGAGAATTGTTGGAGGAGAGATGATATTAAAGGAGATGTCATGCCAAGTAGCTGTAGAAGAGTGCCAAGTGCCGTCGAAGATCGCAAGGGAAGTCGACGATGAGAGGCAAAGGGACAGCGGCAGGAAATAGCAGCAGCAGCAGAAGACAGGAGGGTCGGTCGACCGGCCCGGTCGACCGACGTGCACAACATGCACAGAGGTTGGAGCGGTCGACCGGCCCGGTCGACCGAAGTGCTCTGACTGCAGGACCAAATTCTCGGGTTTTCTGGGTCGACCGGCCGGTCGACCGGAACAGACTGACTGTAATCAACCCAACTCTCGGGTTTTCTGGGTCGACCGCCGGGTCGACCGGAAGAAGGGTCGGTCGACCGTCCCGGTCGACCGACAGTCGGGTTTTGGGTGAAATCTGCTGATCCGCTGATGTGGGGTATTTAAGTCTAAAGTGATTTTAGGGTTTAGGATCTCTGCGAAAAAGTATTAGCCCTAAGTTCTCTTGCATTCAAAGAGACTTAGAGCCATTGTAATCATCTTCCTAATAGAAATCTCTCCGTTGATTGCCCCGAGGACGTAGGCATTCAGGCCGAACCTCGTTAAATCTCGTCTTTGTGATTTGTGTGTTCTTCGTGTGATTGTTTTGGGTTTGTTCTTGTGCTGGAGGTCTTGGGATTCTCTATTGTTTGGTTGTTGTGATTGGATTGCGCGCACAACAGATATTCCAATGCAAAAATCAAATCCTACTTAAAATTTAACTCATGATATTATCAGTACTCTATAAGATTGATATTATAAAGTAAGTAAAGATTATTGTGATTATGCTTAAAATTCTCTTTGTATATTGTAAAAAGAACCATTACTTATTAACCTTTTCTTCGAATTATATGCAGGAATATCAATCTCCAAGAAGAATTGAAAGGATATCAAGCTGGCTCCAAACAATTCATGCCAACAAGAAATGAAATTCTAAACTTTTTAATCTACTTTTTAGGGAACAAAAAATTTATGTTGGACAATGTTTGAATTTCTTAAATGTAGTAGATCACTCTCCATGTGCTGAGAAAATTTTGCAGACTAATTTGTATCCCTGCTCTAGTCTTTTGTTCTGGAACAAGGAGTAATGGAAATATTAAGTATGATGAGCTACATAATACCAGAACATACAGATTGTTTTCTTGTTTTTTGGGTTTCTAGAATGGCAAAATGATATAAGGAATTATGAAACTTTATTCTCATGTGAATCAATTTCATGAATTGTAGTCTTCTGCTGCTCTGAGATGAAACAAGTCTAAATTCTTCAGCATAACATATTTTTTTGTGTGATGTACTTTCTCTCGTTCACCGAGAGTCTCTATTTTTTTTTTTTTGTTTCGTTAAAAACTTAATGAAAACACAGGGATATTTTGAATTCTCGTTTCTAAACCTCTCATGTGTTCAAAGATTTCTTCACTTACTTTTTTTTTCACAACTCAGGCCTGCAATGAAAAAAGAAAAAGAAAAAAAAGAGAGAGAAAGTGATACAAACAGTTTTTTTCCTCATTCTACACACTCACGAGTACATCTGTCCAATTTTTTCCTCTACTAACCAATCACATTCAAATCAAGTAAAACAAATAGCAAAAAACAGAGAGAATTTCTTCAGAAATTGAAAATATTTCTCATCAAAAAAAAATCTCAATACTGTGATCACACTCTTTGTACCTCTCTCTCATCACCAAAGAGATTATTTACACATAAAAAAGAAAAAAAAACTCAACAAACTCTTCCAGAATGCTTACAATGAGCTTATTGGGTCTCTCTCTCTCTCTCTCTCTCTCTCTCTCTCTCTCTCTCTCCCCCCCTTCTCTCCTCCCCCCCCCCCACATATATCCAAAATTAACCCTTAAAAAATCATCAAAAACTTGAAAGCTTCAATACACATGTACTCAATTCATCATCTCCGGTCACCGGTCACCCGCTGAGGCTCGACGTTGACGCCACCGCCTGGAAGAGGAGCAGCTATTTTTTTAGAGGAGATGAAGAGATGAAGAGGGTTTATAGAGGAGATGAAGAGAAAGGCAGCACGCATGTACCCAACTAGCCGACGTCGGTCACCAATCACCCTCTAAGACTCGACGTCAATGCCAGCTCCACTGCCTAGAAGAGGAGCAAGTAATTTTAGAGGAGATGAAGAAATGAAGAAATGAATTGATTTTGTAGGGAGATGAAGAGACATGCAAAAGAAATTGCAGAGAAGAGGATTTGAGGGAGCTTTAGGGACTGGAGATGAACCCTTTTTTTAGACGAACTAGATTTTTTTCGCGATTTGAACCGGTTTTTTCTGCGAATTTGACAGCGCTAGTGTCTTTGTTAGTCAACCATTAGCATTGCCATATGTCATCTGCCTATTAGCCACTTTATTGTATGTGTGTGTGGCTTACACACATGAACCGAACCCGCGGTTGGGGGTAGGGCTGACATGGCCCTGCCACTCTGGAAGATAGGCTTTGGGTGGCGGGTGACTATAGGTCTGTCAATCAGTCAGGTTTAGGGCGGTACAAGTTGGCATGTTGGTATGAATTCTTTGCAAGCTTTAACAAAGAAAGGACTATTGGAAGGTGTAACTACTTGTAGTTTGAAATTTGGTAAATATTGTGTTTTGGACAAGGAGACAAAGGTGAAGTTCGGCACCGCAATTACTACATGGGAGGTCTTCTTGATTGTGTTGACATTAATGTTTGGGGTCCTATCAAGACTGCATCGCTTGAGAGCCATCGATACTTTGTATCTTTTGTTAGTGATTGTTCTAGGCATTATTGGGTATACCTTATGAGACAAAAATTTAAAATCCTAAATTTGTTCGTGAAGTGGAAGAAGCTGATAGAGAATCAGACCGATAGAAAGATCAAAGTGCTATAATTTGATCATGTTGGGTGGTACAATAATATGTTCCTACAATTTGGCCAGAACAATGATATTTGTATTCACTTCACAGTTCGAAAATAGACATGGGGTGGCTAAAGAGTTAAACTGTGTCTTACTGGAGAAGGTTCGGTATTTATTGTCTAATGCATCATTAGACAAATCGTTTTGGGGCTGGGGCTTTGGTGTATTCTAGTCATCTCATGAATAGGTTGTCATTAACTGCGATAGGAGGTAACAATCCGTTGGATATTTGATCAGGTGGAGCTGCTCAAAACTATAGTTTACTGTGAATATTTGAATTTTCGGCCTACTTTGGAGTCAATGATGACAAGTTGAATCCACGAGCAAAAAAGTTTAAGTTTTGGGTGTCAAAAGAAATTTGAAAGACTGCAAGCTATGAGATTTCAAAAACAAGAAGATCGTATTGAGCAGGTATGTCATATTTGATGAGGTTTCATTGTTGAAGTCTACCATCTCTCAACAAGTAAAAAGGATAAAAATCAAAGATATATCACAGTGTGTGAAGGTTGATGCTACCCCACCATCTCTGACTTCTTCAGTATCATTTGAGATCTCATCAAATGTGACAACGGGTGATGATCATGAAGCCGATTTGGATGCTGAAGACATTGATGAAGATGTTGAGTTGTTTGTAGCTATAGGAACCAAAACAAATTCATGAAAGTGGGTGAAGCATGAATCTTATCAGCTCAAGTTAAAGACTGTTATTCTCCATGATGATCGTGATGGGATATTCATATGACTCAGTCAGTTGGGTTTCAGTTGATGTGTTTGAGCTTTCTGAAGCTCGTTTGGATGAACTACGTATGCTTTGATCTCCTGAGCAAGGGGTACGTAAGCAGCCGTAATGGCGCAGCCTGTTTGCTTAGCTTAAATTGGTAATTTGTTAGTATTCGGCTCAGATTTGAGAAATTTTCTCCGAGATGGAGAATTATGGGGGAGAGGATGAAAATTGGAGTTCCAACCCAATTGAATAGCCCAGGGAGATTTGGAGTTCGAAGTGCACGCGAAGCACATGGAAAACAAATCATTAGCAACAGAAGCAGGCAACTGTCGACAAGCGTGTGGTGGCGATCAATAACGGATACACGGATACGCCAACAGAGAGGATGTGGTTGTCAGTTAGTCGACAACTGATATGGAGTTGTCGACAGGAGTTCTCAGTTTGTCGACAGAATGACTAACAGAAATTTAGGCTAGCTCTGTCTGTCGACAGGCCTTTTGGAGTTGTCGGCAACTTTGGTGTTCTGGGCGAATCTGATTAGTTTTCTGATTTCGTTTCTGATCCGATTTCAGAATTGATTGATTTTCTTTTCTTCATAGCTTCTCTGAGTATATATTGAAGGGTGTTGTACCCTACTTGGGAACAAGAAGATGATTTGTATTGGAGAGTTTTAGGGTTAATTTGTTTGAGGGGATTCTATGACATATTGCGTAGTTTCTCTATTTAGATTAGTTTTGATCAATTTTGATCTTCGAATAATTTTCTAACCCTTATAATTCTGTTGATCGGATAAGATCTTCTCCCTTCTACCCCCGAGAATGTAGGCAAGTTGTTGAACCTCGTTAAATCTTGTGTTCTCTCTTTGTATTGGTTCGTGATTGACTTGGCGTTGTTATTCTGGTTTTAGTGATTGGCGTGTTGGATTCCTCCTGAGGGCGTAACAAGGATGACCTAGATTATCTTAAAGTTATGCGATATTGAGTTGCATTTAGTCAAGCACGTTGGAATGATCTTTGCTCACTCTTGAGGTGTGTTTCTTCAAGTGCTATTTCTTTTTGTGTTGGGTTAATCTTAGTAACTTGCTCTTGATGAGTAAAGTTTGATCTCCACTTTGTAAGTCATCTTCTCTTTTCTTCTAGAAATAAATTCCTCCCGGTTGGACCCCTTTGTTGGTTCGCTTTGGGACTCCTCTCAAAAAAGTTTCCTGTTTTTTTGGATGTTTTTAAATAGTTTTTGAAATTCGGTGAAAGTTTACGGTGTAAGAATTAAACTTCATGTAGATTAAATTGCCAGGGATCTAGAATCAATTACATCTCAAGAAGAAATGACCATATAACTATACACATAAATTACATACTTGAAGCCATTAGCGGAATGATAAGGTATGTTGAAGAAGATCTCAGTCCTTCTTTTTGATCCTGCAATAACCTTAATCTGCAAAACCTCCTTCTCTCTGTCTCCTTCTCTTTTCACAAACCCTAACTCAAAATTGATGGTACTCCAAAAGGGAAGAGGTTTGTTTTCTTTACAGGAGGAGAGAAGTGGGTCTTACATTTGCAAATAACCCCTTGAGATAAAATCACCCATCATAGTCCCATTATATCTCAAGTGATTATAAACTTATATAAATGTAACCATGGTATTTGGGCATGCATTAAATATCAGTTATACATAATTATGGAATCCAATTAATACTAAAAGGTTAGTGGTCCACCTTAATGTGAGATTAACATTCTCCCACTTGGACCACTAGCCGATTAGGTTAAAACATTAGAAAACAAATAAAAGAAAAGACTCATTTTAAAAAAACATTTTGACTCCATTGGATTCCATACTGAAAAACTTTGACACGTGATCACGAATTTTAAAAACAACAACTGATAAGCCCAAATAATGAAATACTGTAATACTGAAATTAGCTTGGACTATCAATGTGAGTCATAGCGGTTATACAACATCTATGTTATACTCCCTTCTACGTACCACAACATTGATAACCCTTACTAATTGAGTCCATAACCAAAATGACCCCTGTAATTGTCTTGTTAAGACATTTCCTGTTTAACAAACATCCATACATAATATGTGCACACATAATTGGATAACAGGAAACACAGAAACAAATTTTTATTGCGCAATATTGTCAATTACATAAGTACCAAAACATACATTTACAGATTGCTCAAAAGACCCATTCTAATAACATGTTCCTTGAATGTCTTTGGAGGCAATCCTTTGGTCATTGGATCAGCAACCATTAAAGTGGTACTTATACTTTCAATTGACATCTTCTGTTTCTGAACTCTTTCTCTAACCACCAAGTACTTAAGTTCCATGTGTCTGAAACCATTAGAGTACTTTCCATTCTTAGAGAAGAAAACGGCTGCTGTATTATCACAAAATATCTTCAGCGGCCTGGCAATAGAATCAACTACACCAAGTGCTGAGATAAAATTCTTTAACCATAATGCATGATTCGTGGCCTCAAAACAAGCTATGAACTCAGCCTCCATCGTGGATGAAGCAGTGATAGACTGCTTTACACTCTTCCACGAGATTGCCCCACCTGCCAGCATGAAAATAAAGCCTGAGGTAGACTTCCTGCTATCTGGGCAACCAGCAAAATCTGAGTCCGAATAGCCGATCACTTCCAACTGATCTGATCTCCTATATGTGAGCATATGGTCCTTCGTCCCTTGAAGATACCGCATTACCTTCTTAGCTAATTTCCAGTGCTCCATTCCTGGATTGCTCTGGTATCTTCCTAACATCCCAACAGCAAAACTGATATCTGGCCTGGTACAAGTGTGTGCATACATCAAGCTCCCAACAGCTGATGCATATGGAACTTTCTGCATTTGACCCTTTTCTAAGTCATTTCTAGGACACTGGCTCCCACTTAATTTGTCACCCTTCATAATGGGTGCACAACTGGCTGAACACAATTCCATATGAAATCTTTCCAAGACTCGATTGATATAACCTTTCTGAGACAGTCCTAGCAATCCTCGAGATCTATCCCTGAAGATCTCTATGCCAATGACATAAGCTGCCTCACCCATATCAACCATCTGAAAGTTCTTGGTAAGATAGCTTTTAGTTTCATACAGCAGACCAATATCACTACTGGCTAACAAGATATCATCCACATACAGAACCAAAAATATAAACTTGCTCCCACTGATCCTTAGATATATACACTGATCAACAGTGTTTTCTGTAAATCCAAAAGAGGTAATGGTATCATTGAACTTTATATACCATTGCCTGGAAGCTTGTTTAAGTCCGTATATGGATTTCTTTAATTTGCAAGCCAAGTGTTCTTTTCCTTTCTTTGCGAACCCTTCAGGTTTCTCCATGTAAATTTCCTCATCCAAATCTCCATTTAGAAAAGCTGTTTTCACATCCATTTGATGTAACTCCAAATCATAATGAGCTACAAGGGCCATAATGATTCTAAGAGAGTCCTTCTTTGATACTGGAGAGAAGGTTTCTCTATAATCAATGCCTTCCTTCTGAGTGAAACCTTTAGCCACAAGTCTGGCCTTATATCGTTCGATATTGCCTTTGGAGTCGTGCTTGGTCTTAAAGACCCATTTACACCCAACTTTCTTACAGTTATTAGGCAATTCGACGAGATCCCAGACTTGGTTTTGGTCCATAGATTTCAACTCTTCATTCATAGCATCAATCCATTTACTAGAATCATTGCTTTCTATGGCTTGTGAAAATGAAACTGGATCTTTATTAATCCTAATATCAAAATCAGACTCCTGTAGATATACCACATAATCATCTGAAATGGCAGATCTTCTTTCCCTTTGAGATCTCCTCAAAGCTGCCGGTTGTGGTGGTTCTACAACATTTTCAATGGCGATATCCTCATGAAGTGGTGAACCAATATCAATATGTTGTTCTGTTATCTCAGCTTGATGATCAAGCTGAGGGACAACAATTTCTCTTGAAGGAAGGGGTATTGGGATATTCACCCTTATCACTTCAAGATCTACCTTTCTTGGTTCATCACTCCCACTAAATTCACCATTCTCAAGGAATCTGGCATTACCAGTTTCAACAATTCTTGTACTATGGTTAGGGCAATAAAATTTATACCCCTTAGACTTATCTGGATAACCAATGAAATATCCAGATATTGTCCTTGAGTCTAATTTCTTTTCTTGTGGATTATATATTCTAGCCTCTGCTGGACAACCCCAAACATGTAAATGTTTTAAACTAGGTTTCCTACCAGTCCACAACTCGAAAGGAGTTGTTGGGACTGCCTTACTAGGAACCCTGTTCAAGATATACATAGCAGTCTTTAAGGCTTCATTCCACAATGAATTAGGTACATTAGAGAAGCTCATCATGCTCCTAACCATATCCATAAGTGTTCGGTTTCGCCTTTCAGCAACTCCATTCTGCTGAGGCGTACCTGGCATTGTGTATTGAGCATAAATACCATGCTTTTCTAGAAATTTGGCAAATGGGCCAGGATGTTGTCCTGACTCATCATATCTACCATAAAATTCACCACCTCGATCTGATCTTATGATTTTAACTTTTCTATCTAATTGTCTCTAGACTTCTGTAATGAACACCTCAAGGATGTCAACAGCCTGAGACTTTTCATGAATTAGATATACATAACCATAACGTGACAGATCATCTATAAAGGTAATGAAGTATCTCTCTCCCGTAAAACATGGAATGGAGAGTGGTCCGCAAATATCTGTATGAATTATCTCAAGAAGCTCTTTACTTCTTGTGGCACCTTTCTTAGTGTGTTTGGTTTGCTTTCCTTTTATGCAATCCACACACACATCAAAATCAGTGAAGTCTAGGTTATCCAAAATACCATTCTTCACTAATCTTATAATTCTATCCCTGGAGATATGCCCTAGTCGTCTATGCCACAAGATAGAGGATTTTTCATTTATTAAGCCACGTTTAATACCAACATTCGAATGCAGAGATAAAAGAGATTGTGCAAACTCATCATTCAATGAAATTTTATATAAACCATCACATAAAATTTCGTGTCCAACCGACATTGAATTATACATTAAACTGAGTTTTCCACAACTGAATAAAACAGAATATCCAACAACATCTAATTTGGATAATGACATTAAGTTCCTAGAAATCGAAGGTACATAAAAAGTGTCCTCAAGATCCATCTGATGACCCGTCTCTAAGAGTAGTCGATAAGTTCCAACATTCTCGACCTCCACTTTGAGACGGTTCCCCATAAAGACGAATCTCTCACTTTCCTTCGGTTTCCGGGTTGTAAGGAATCCCTGCATTGAATTAGTTATGTGAGTTGTGGCTTCAGAGTCAATCCACCAAGTATTAGAAGGAACTTCAGTAAGATTTGATTCATAACATACAAAAGAAAGATTCATACCTTTCTTTTCGAACCAAGCCTTCCTCTTGTTGCAGTCCTTCTTCACATGTCCTTTTCTGCCACAAAAGTAGCATTTGACAGTGAAAACCTTTCCATGACCCTGGCTACTTTCCCCATGGTCATTCCCTTTCTTTGGTGGAAACCTCTTACCTCTTCCATATTTACCCTTCTTATGGATAGCTCCTGAAGTTACTGCCAACACTGAGTGATGCCCTTCTTGCCTCAGTCTCACTTCCTCTTGTACACACATACCAGTTAGCTCATTCAGATTCCACTTATCCTTATGTGTATTATAATGAATCTTGAATGCTCCGAACTGAGGAGGAAGTGAGTTGAGGATGAACTGTACCAAGAAGGATTCATCCACTTTCATTCCCAGTGATCCTAACTTCGCAGCCTTATCAGTCATATTAAGAATGTGTTGTTGAACTCCTCTATTACCATCATATTTCATGGTAGTAAGTTCAGCCATAAGGGTGCCAGCTAATGACTTATCTGCAGACTTAAATCGGTCTTTAACAGCAGTTAAAAGTTCAGATGCATTAGTAGTATGAGGGAGTGAAGTCTTGATGTTATTGGCAATGGTCATCTTGATGAACATGAGACTGAGTCTATTCGATCTTTCCCAGGCTTTGGCATGGCTAACCTGGTTTGCTGTGCTTTCATCAGTCACTTCATCAGGTTTCTCTACTAAAAGAGCCATGTCTAGGTCCAGTACACCCAGTGTGAATTGGACATGTTCAAACCATTCATTGAAGTTTGTACCATCCAGAGCTGGAATGCTAGTTGCATGGGAGTGTAGGAAAGTGGGAACGTTCACTGAAACAAAATAGGACATAGCTCACATTAAGGCCTCGAATCAATACAAAATCTTAAATTTAATGAAGACGAACTATTGATATCACTTTGATTCCTCCTTTGGGCGAAACCTAAGCATATCTAGTGTTCACTCTTTAGGTGAGAACTTTTATCACCTATGTAGGTCTAATATAATTTATGTCACTTAGATAGTAAGTCATGTTACCTTTGGGTATCCAATTCTACACCACTAAGTTACATAAATTACACTACCCTATCCGGTTCATAATTATTTGAAAGAGACTTTCCTTTGGGCCAGTCCCAATCTCCTAACTAGAACCGCCATCGAGAATATTATTGTCTTTAATGTCACCCTCAATGACAAGTCTTTTATGTAGTTGTATATTCATAAGGCTTACTAATATAGGTCACTTTGGCAACTACTAAATCAATAAACCGTATGAATACAAAACTAACCAATAATATTCTCTAACCTTTTATTTGAGTAATTCCATAATACTCCAATTCATCACTTGACCAACATCAATCAATATTAACACAATAACTCAAATGTGTAACATACATTCATGATTGAAATTAGACCAACATTAGTCGACTGGTCAAGGAACTACTAGTCGACTTGGAACATGATAAGTCGACTATAGTGAAAGTTCCAGTCGACTAGGGTCAAGTCAAGTCAACTTAGGGTCAAGTCAAGTCGACTAACTATTATCAAGTCTAGTCGACTAGGTCAAAGTAATAAGTTGACTATACTTATTATTAGTCGACTACTCAAAAATTAAGTCGACTCCTAAAGTCAACAGAGAGCTCTCAACTTTCGGGTCACTCTGTTAGTCGACTTGGGCAAGAGGATTAGTCGACTATACCCTAATTAGTCGACTACTCAAAATATCAAGTCGACTCTTGTACCGAAACAGAGAGTTCTCAACTTTCTGGAAAAAGGACTTAGTCGACTAGTGTTTCGGGCTAGTCGACTAATAGTCGACGAAGCAGTTATCAAAAACAGTTCCTGCTTAATCGACTGAAGCCAAAATTAGGGAAAATTAGGGTTTCTAATTCCTGAATTTTGATCCCAATTAATTGCATAATTAGAGGAATATGAACAGAATATTAGGGTACAATTTAATCCTCTTAAAATTCTACAATTAAAAGATCAAAAATTGATTTTGTACTGATAATCAAAAAACCCTAATTACCCATAATTCATAATCTGAGATGTATTGATTCTAAAACACGGCTCTGATACCAATGTAAGAATTAAACTTCATGTAGATTAAATTGCCATGGATCTAGAATCAATTACATCTCAAGAAGAAATGTCCATATAACTATACACATAAATTACATACCTGAAGCCATTAGCGGAATGATAAGGTATGTTGAAGAAGATCTCAGTCCTTCTTTTTGATCCTGCAATAACCTTAATCTGCAAAACCTTCTTCTCTCTGTCTCCTTCTCTTTTCACAAACCCTAACTCAAAATTGATGGTACTCCAAAAGGAAGAGGTTTGTTTTCTTTACAGGAGGAGAGAAGTGGGTCTTACATTTGCAAATAACCCCTTGAGATAAAACCACCCATCATAGTCCCATTATATCTCAAGTGATTATAAACTTATATAAATGTAACCATGATATTTGGGCATGCGTTAAATATCAGTTATACATAATTATGGAATCCAATTAATACTAAAAGGTTAGTGGTCTACCTTAATGTGAGATTAACATACGGTACTTGTATGGAATTAAGCCTTTTTTATATATACATCAAATAGTCTAACCTCTTTAAAGATATACTTTTTGTATACATAAATCGTAACCAGACTTGAACCTGAGACTCCCACAATCTACTCCAACTTCATTACCGGTGAACCAGGCCTCGCTATCACCTCCTTTAAGATATATCACGCAATCTCTCGAACACAACTTCCTGGGTTTTACAGGCACTTGATCATGCCAAATATTAGAGATTGGTGTTAAACTGGTTGCTACTTCTTTTCCTAGATGATCTGTCACAGATTTTGCTTCACGTACCTTTTTTTGGGATAAAAATCGGCTTCAATATCCAAACATCAGTTTTCATTCCAGTTTTAAAGAGGAGAGAAAACTATATGCTTCGCTACAAAAAAAAAATGCATGACTAAGCCACCAAACTATGACATCTTAACAAAACCTAATCACTCATCACTCTATCGAGCAGATTGTTTGAATTATTCTCCACAGGAAAACTACAATCTCCAAATTCAAGATCATTCTCAAAGCTAAGACGTAAATACATATGATACTTACACTAATGCGCACATAAAATCAAGAAAATATCAGTGAAGCACGATTCTAATAAACGAGAAGAATGAAAGGAAAGCAACGAAACAATGCCTTTTTATGAAGACTCTCATGCGAGCCATCAATCAAATGGAGACACTTGACAAGATTGATAAGATAATTGACATGCTGAGATATAGCAAAAACAACAATACTGCACGTAACGGATCGTTATTTCTCCGTGCCGTGTCTCCGGGCTTATTCTTCGATTGGTGCATCACCTCCTTTGCTGCAGCCTGCGGAGCAATCGGTGCTGCACTTCTCGATGTTGTACCCGTTGGAGCATCTCTCCATGCACTCTGCGACGCAGCTGTAGTCTACATCGGCGTCTGCAGCCTGTGCCATCATCATCGTCATCGTCGTCGACACAAGGAGGAACACAACCGCGATCGTCGCTGCTTTCGCGCCGGCCATCTCTCTCTTATTTTTTCCTTTCTTGTTGACGGATTCCGGTGGTTGAATTGGTGGTGAGGGAAATGACGTTCGTATATGTAGGGATGGAAGGCAAACAAGGAAGTGGAACGAGAGGGAAGTGAGGGAAGTTGGTTTGGTTCTTGTGGTTGTTATGAAATGGCGGGAAGGTGGCTGACCTCGTTTAGGGTTTTGTGGACTTGTGTTGCAGTGAATTAAGAGAAAATTCCCAAAAATAGGTAGGGATCAAAGGATCTTGGGTAGGTTGCATCATTCTTTTATTGAGTGGTGGATGCAATTTCGTTTCTTTTCCTTTTTCTTTTTCTCTTTTTTTTCAGTTTATGTAACGGGTGACAGATGTAATTTGGATATGAGAAATAGGGTGGCAATCTCCTTTCAAATAGAGAAAGTTAGATTTGAATTTCAATTTATTCTAATTAGTTATTTTAGAATAATATTTGAATTTATTTGCACTTATCGAATTTAGACAATTTCTATTTGAATTAGTTTGTACCTTTCGAATCAATATTTTCTTATTTTCGGTAGATTAAATAGAGTTAATTTTCATTTAATTTAGATTTTATATATATATATATATATATATATATATATATATATATATATATATATATATATATATATATATATATATATATATGGTAAAGTGCTCCTAGTAGGTCTCCTTAGATTACAATCTAAGGAGAAGGCTTAATACTCCAACATCCCAAAAATAATTTCACGATCCGACCGCACATTATCAACTTCATGTTTTAAGATGTATACATATAAAAAATCAAGTGATTTTGGGTTCGTTTACTCTATTTCTTTGGGTTCAAATATTAACGGTTTTTTAAAAGTAGAAAAAAATGGAACGATTAGATCAATAAGAAAACGAAATTCAAATCATTTGATTTTTTATATATGTACATCTTAGAACATGAAGATGATAATGTACGGTCGGATTATAAAAAAAAAAAATTGAAATGTTGGGGTTTTAAGCCTCCTCCTTAGATTGTAATCTAAGGAGACCTACTAGGTACACTTTACCCATATATATATACACACACACTTGATTGATCAACGGAAAGTTATGCCATATTTTTTCTCATATTGTTTTATGGTATCCGAGGGTTTTTTGCTCTGGATGTCGCACCATCGCCCCTTCTCCCTCCAGCGCCTCCTAACTCTGTGCCCTGCACAGCCTCCTCTCTCCGCCTCCTGCCTTCTCCCTCATGTCCGTACTAGGCTCTTCTACAACACACCAATGAGCCGCACCAAACGCTCATCTCCATCAATGTCTTTGCCCAAGCTCCACTTAAACTCACCGCCATCAGTTATGTCTCATGGATGCTTCAATTTCACACTCTCTTCATCGGTTATAATCTCTTTGGTAATATTGATAGAACCAAACCTTGTCCACCTGCTACTCTCACCGAAAACAGAAAAACAAAGCCTAACCTGGCAACACTTCATGCACCCATTGGCTCCCTGTCATCTACCATCATTCTGTTTATTGCTTGCGCCAATACCTCACATGAAGCTTGGACCATTTTGTCAGGCAACTCCTTTTCGTCCTTCACGCATAACAAAAGCCATGGCATGTCTTTGTTTCCAAAGCTCCCAAGCAGTGTACACAAAAACATCACTGTTTCTTCATGCTAGTCTCAGTTATAGGCTTACCCAGATTCATCAGAACCTCCCACCGAGTATTGGATTGAAGCGAGCTCCAATTTAGGTCAATATAATCATTTAACCCACACCACACTTCCTTCTAGCATTTGCATTTAACTAACAAACGTTGGATATTCTCCTCCTCGCTCAAACCTCTCTGGCACTGCACAGACTGAGCTAATACGTGAGCAAAAAGGAACGCACGAGTAGGCACACACCCCTTCATTGCCTTCCAGACCCAAGTCTTAGTTCTCTCGGAGCAGGGGAGCTTCCATGCCCATTTCCAAGAACCTTACCCCCACTGTGGATTGGATACTGTTAGGAACATGTAGGCCTTCTTCACTAAGAAGATGCCGAGTGCGTCCTTAAGAAATTAAAGACTGTCAGTCGCTGGGCCTTGAGGGGTAGCATTCTTGCTGATACTGTCCACCGTTTGCTGACGGACAATTGGCCGTAATGGTCCGGGCGTGTTTGGTTTCAAGAAAGTGGGCAGAAGTGAGGAAGTGGGAAGTATCATTTCTCACTTACGTTGTCCATCCAAACACTAGAAGAAAATGGAAAAATCTCTTTTCCTTTTCTCTTTTCCCTTTAACACAACCATTTTCTCACTTTCAAGGTGCTATAGTTAATTTTATGATCATGTAAATGTCATTTATAATAAGTTGTAACTCAAAACAGTTAATTTTGTGGTCATGTAAATCTTACTTGCATTTTAATTTCAGTCCTTTTCATAATAAATTTTATTTTAATATTATTTTACGGTTAATTTTGTGGTCAATCTTTTCACTTCCACTTTCACATTACTAATCAAACACCGGAAAATATAGTATACTTCTCCACTTCTATTTTTCAACTACCAACCAAACACAAGAAAAGATATACACAAATTCTCATTTTCTAAAGGAAAAAAAAATCACTTCCCGCTTCTTCACTTTCGCCCACTTCCTTGACTCTCGAGATAGAGAATCGGTGTATGCCCTTCCTTGATATGCAAGATTCGCTCCAAAAACAAGTTGTGACTTCACATAATTTATCCTTTGTCCACTCATGTCACAATACTCGCAAATAACATTGCTAACAGTACATATTGTTAAGTTGTAGAGTTAGATTATTGCCCTGATGGAGTTACCACATGTAATTAACACGATAATATCAGAGTGACGACGGAGCCTTTCGGGACATAGCGTTGGGCGAGTTCAAAGTTTCAGGTTGATGGTAAGAATAGATCGATAGAGCATTTCAGAGTGGGGAAGTCTTCAGAGTGACAGCCTCCGAAGTGATAGAGTCTCTGAAAGCAGAAGATCACTTCGTAACAACTAGTTGGAGGAGAACTTTGTAAAGATAAAGCATAGTTACTCCTTGGAGTTGCGAAGAGGAAGCGACCCAGTCCTGCCTGGAAGCGGTTCAGCCTAGAGACAGCTCAGTCTAGCCTAGAAGCGATCTAGTCTATAAGCTTCTTTGCCATCGAAACTTGGAGAATACGTTAAGGGCAGTTTTGAGATCTACAATTTATAACTCTAATTTATCTTATAAAAGGGGATGCACCGTCATTAGGCTTAATAGAACGATGATAAAGTTTATGTGTTATTGTGAGTGCCATTTTACAGAGCGGCTGTGAGGATTCTCTTCTTCGCTCCGATAATCTTTCTGATAATAGTGGATTTGTATATGGCTCCGTCATTTTTTTCGCTTTGAATTTTTCATGTAATTTCTGATGTCAGTAATTGATTTTGTGTTTTTACCTCTTTTCTTCATCCATGTTGTTGTCAATCCCAACAACTAGTATCAGAGCGAGGTTCGTAATAGTGCGGATGAAGGAAATATTAGAGTTGAAAGATTCAATAGCGCGAACTTCGGGTTCTAGAAGATGCAGATCAAAGACTACTTGTATCAGAAAGATTTCTATCTTCCTCTCGGTAGAAAGGCCCAAAAGCTAAAGGAGATGTCTGACGGTGAGTAAGAGATCCTAGATCGGAAAGCCCTAGAGGCGATCCGATTATCCCTAGCGACGACTGTTGCAGCAACGTGTCCAGAGAGAAGACGACCAAAGACTTGATGGCGGCGCTATCGAGGATATATGAGAATCTCCCTGCTTCAACTAAGGTTTTCTTGATGAAGAAGTTGTTTAACCTGAAGATGACAGAGAGCGGAAGCGTCGCTGAGCATCTCAATAAATTCAACATGCTAACGAGCTAGCTGAAATCCGTTGATATTAATTTTAATGATGAAATCAGGACATTGGTTCTATTGTCCAGTCTGCCAGAGGGTTGGGATGGTCTCGTAATGATGGTGAGCAATTCATGTGGGATAACAATCTTGAAATCTGATAATGCGGTGGGTATATTTCTTGGCGAAGAGGCACGCAGGAAGTCATAAGGGTCGGCTGAGACGTCATGGAGTGCCCCTGAGTGTCCATCGAAGAGGAAGATTTATGAATGGTGAAAAGAAAAAGAATGGCAAGTCCAACTCCAAAACAGGGAGAGAAAATTCTAAGTCAAGGGGTGCAGGGTGTTGGCGGAGTGGTGAGAAGGGGGATACTTGGGCATATGAGCGAGAAAGGAATGAAGGTCATGCTATCCAAAGATAAGCTGCTGGGGTTAAAATCTATAGATTTAGGTCAAGATCGCGTCTACGAGAAACAGCGAAAAGTCAATTTCTCAAAGGCGAGAAAGATTTTGAAGGCAGAAAAGTTAGAGTTAGTTCACACCGACGGGTGGGTGTAATACCCCTCTCCCGGAATACGTACTTAGTTACGTATCCAGTCTTTCGATCGTATTTTCCGATTTACCATCCGCATTTGACCAATTTCAATTCCAAATATCATTTTCCAATATTTTGGATTTTATGTGATTTTCTGGAATTTTCCTGAATTTAATTAAATATTTTCAAAACCGGTGTCGGCCAGTGCCGCTGACCGATTCCAGGATTTTTAACTCACCAACAGTTAGGAATTTCTAGATGGTCCTTTAGGCATTATTCCTTAGAATCATATTTTCAACCTACACTCTTTTTCTGGAGATTTTTCGAATTTATGAAAATTCCAACGGAGTCGGCAGGTGACTGATTCCGGGATTTTTAATTTTAAAACTACAAATTATTTCTTCAAACGAATTTCACCATGAGCCTTAAAATCTTATTCTTGATTTTTGGTAAAATTTTCAGGTCATTCCGAAATACTTAAATTTGGACATTTTTTCAAAAATTGCAAATTCCATTTTCCACCTCATGTGCCACCTCAAATCCCACTCACCCTTCACCTAACACCACTCACTCTCTCTCTCACCCACAGCCGGCCAAGTGGCCAAGGAGAGGACACTCATCTCACCCCTTCCTTTTTGCAAGGAAACCCCTCCTTTCTACACAAATTCCATCTCCTTTACAAAACCCCCATCTTATATATAGGTTTTCATTTGCAACTTACCTCTTTTTCTTCCTCCACTACAACTCTAGAGAAGAGAAGCTCTCAAACCCTCTCCTACCTCAACCTGAACCCTAACTCCAGAGAACTCCCCAAAGCTCTTCACCTCCAGTTCAAGTCACTTCTTTGGAGCTTGGATCGTGGCTCACTTCGTCGCCAAGGATCTCATAGGTGCCTTTGACGACTACCCGCTTCCCGGACTCGTAGAGCTTCGATCTAACGATTCCAAGTGAGTATTTCACTCACCAAGACTTGTATTAGCCCTAGAATACTTGTATCTACACTTCTTGTACACCTAGGTCACCAAAAACCACGAATTGAACCACCAAGCACAATTCCAGAAATTCTGATCTGCTCACTGTTTTTCCCAGTATTAGTCGACTTATCATAGGAACTAGTCGACTAGAACACTTAGCTGAAACTTAGTTTTTCTGGAAAACACAGTATTAGTCGACTTACCCCAAATATCAGTCGACTAATCTTTTCTGGACATAAATCTCAACTCTCTGGAAATCCCTATTAGTCGACTCCTGAATCCTCCTAGTCGACTAATCCTCCCTGGACCAGAAATCTAACTTTCTGTATCAACAGACTTAGTCGACTTGAGTCTCTGTTAGTCGACTAGAGCTCCCTATTAGTCGACTAACCCTTACCCCTAGTCGACTAATTCTGGCTGTGTGTCATAGTTAATTTCTGTTCTGAATTTGGTTCTTATACTTGATACATGTGTATTATACCTTGCTTATTCATGCTTCAATACGGGCACAACATGACTTATTACTGAATGGATGTATCTCTTGTTACCTCATGACTTATTATTGCATATACTCGTTCCATGACATGTTAAACAATAATATCACCACTTGTCATGCCATCTCTTAAAACTAAGCATGATACACTTGACTTTTACATAAAAAGCACCAACTTACATATGGGTCGGGGAAATATGCGGATATCGATACGTGTTCGTGTTTACAGTGGCTTTTAGGTATATTGTACAATTACTGTTCCGGTCTTACCTGTGGTACTCCAGGGGACCGAGGGGAGTGCTTTCTCCCTTTCCTGTTTACTGTCATGACAAGGGCATACATAAGTCCCTCCTGTTTAGCCTTGCGGCAGGTTCCGTCTTCAAGCAACGGAACAATCCTGGGCCGTGGTCCCGGGTATGCACGGGACCCACTGTAAACATAGTTCGTCGATACAACCGCTGTTTCCAATAACAACCTTGTTTTACTAGGATATGGATCTATGTGCTCTGGGACGCTGGGTCACATAGCTAGATATCACAGTAAGACAAGTAATAATAATAAGACGTTAATTGTAGATTTGTTGCATATGATCTTACCTTATTGAGTTTACATCGCTTGTTATTCATTGCTATTTATTGTAACTTCATTACCTTTATTCATGATCCTTATGTCACTTGACTATCTTTTATTTGTTATTATATGTCTTGACCCTTTGGATTTGCATATTCAGATTCCGAGGCCTGGGTCGAAGTGGAGCCATCCACCGAAGATCAGGCTTTCTTTAGTGAGCAGGCAGATTAGCTCCGGTCCTCGTGCCAGACTCTTCCTTTTGGTTCACGGGATCTCCATCCATTTCGTGAGCATTTTTGTATTTTTGGTTATATAGGATTCATTTTGGACTTGGGTTGTGATAAAGGACACTTGTAAAGTGATTTTGCTTATCATAACTTGTATAGCTTTGTATTTATCTTTTGTAAGTTGGCATATGAATATACCACGCTGTGTGTTGTACTCTGATACTTGTTGTACTTAATGCTTAGCGTATATACGTGGGGGCACCATCTGACCTACGTATATGCGTTGCAGTAACGTTCCCGTATCATTGGGATCGGGGCGTTACAGGTTGGTATCAGAGCCTAGGCTCTCAAACCTAAAAGTACAACCAAGTGGCAAATTCTAGTGATTTGTTAATGCCAACTACAATGTACAAAGTTATATAGTCCTTCTTGACTTCGTCCTTGATTCGATCCTCGTATCCTAAACTCCTTCCCTTTGTTTCCAATTCCAGATCTTATCCCTTTCGGTATGGAGAGACGTTCGGGTCGCAACAATGTCGGGCAAGTACCGAATGGACCCGTAGGAGGAGAGGGTGCTGATATCCTGAGGATCATTCAGACTATGCTGGGAAACCAGCAACAGCAGATGGAGAATCAGCATCAGCAGACTGAGCTCCTCAGGCAGGAGTTGGCAGCCCCGAAGGAGCAGAAGCCGGGGAACATCTCAGACTTCCGACGGCTACAGCCGGCCGTATTCACGGGAGTCGAGAGGCCATTGGAGGCTGAACAGTGGTTAACAGATACCACCGATCTGCTGAACGCCGCCAGGGTGCCTAAGGAGAACCAAGTGGAGGTTGCAAAGATCCAGCTGAAGGACATAGCCAGGACTTGGTGGCTTGCAGAGGAGGCTCGCTTGAAGAAGCCTATCTCTTGGGATACGTTCTCCAAGAGCTTTTATAGCAGGTTCTTTCCCGCCACTGCTCAGAAGGACATGGAGGAGCAGTTCATCAAGCTTCAACAGGGGGATAGATCCGTAGATGAGTATGCTGCAGAATTTCTCAGGTTGAGTCGCTTCGCCCCGTACATGATAGCAGATGAGGAGAAGAGGGCAAGCCGGTTCCAGCAAGGTCTGCAAATGGACATTCAGATGTTCCTGATGCCCCATCATCTGAAGACCTATGCAGAAGTTCTCACCAGCGCTCGAGAGGTGGAGCGTGGGTTTGAGAAGAAGCAAGGAGATCAGAGGAAGGACCAGGCCATGAAGAGGCCGTTTGTACCGGTGGGTAGAGGAGGACCGTCCAGGGCAGCGAAGGTTCAGGCCAGGCAACCATTCAGAGCAGTTCCTTACCAGATGGCTCGACCAGGTCTTATCTGCAACTTTTGCCAGAAACCAGGACACTCTCAGCAGGATTGCCGGAGGGCAAATGGATTGTGTTTGGTGTGTGGAGCACGAGACCATGCCGTAGAGACCTGTCCTCACAGGAGAATGGGGTTTGCTAACCAAACCTTGCCGGCACCTCAAGGGCAGAATGGACAGAGGGCACTACCAGGGCCAGTTGGGCAGAGGCACCAGGGACCAGTGATGAGGAGAGCTCTTCCCCTTCCTCCACCGCATGTTGCTCGCCCAGTGCAGAGAGGAGCCCGGACAGCAGCAGGGCGTGGCAGAGGTCAGGCCTACAACCTGACAGCAGAGGAGGCTGAGGCTTCAGAGGAGGTGATTACAGGTAACATCAGAGTTCATTCTATACCTGTTCTCGCTCTCTTCGATTCGGGTGCATCCCACTGTTATATCTCCGACCATTTTGTGGCTGTTCATCCCATACCTGTTAAGGCTTTAGACCACAAGTGGGAGATAAGTACCGGGAATGGGGTAGTTATATCTTCTAGAGTTTGTGCTGACTGTCCAGTGGAACTTTGTGGGAAGATCTTGGCCATAGATATGCTCGTACTAGACACCAAAGGGTACGACGTAATCTTAGGCATGACTTGGCTCAGTCAGTACTATGCAGTGATTGACTGTAGAGGAAGGAGGATCAATTTCAGAATCCCGCATCAGCCGGAGTTCCAGTTTAGTGGAGAGGTGAAGCCTGCTAAGAAGGAGATTCAGATGACCACTTCGGAGGTTCTGAAGGGAGTGCCAGTGTGGGATGAGTTTCCAGAAGTCTTTGCTGAGGTCTCAGGGTTTCCACCGGAGAGGATAATTGAGTTCTCCATTGATACAATTCCAGGAGCAGCTCCTATATCCAAGGCTCCGTACAGGATGGCACCGACAGAGTTGGAGATCTTGAAGAAGCAACTGCAGGAGTATTCGGACAAGGGATTGATTCGGCCAAGCACTTCACCATGGGGAGCTCCAGTGCTCTTGGCGAATAAGAAGGATGGTGGTAAGAGGCTTTGTATTGATTATAGGGAGTTGAACAAGGTCACCATCAAGAACAAGTATCCCTTGCCCCGGATTGATGATTTGTTTGACCAGCTCCATGGAGCCCGTGTATTTTCTAAGTTAGATTTGCAGTCGGGTTACCATCAGCTGAGGGTGAAGAAGGAGGATGTTCCGAAGACGGCATTCAGGACCCGTTATGGCCACTATGAATTTCTAGTTATGCCTTTCGGAGTCACCAATGCCCCTGCGGTTTTCATGGACTTGATGAATCGAGTGTTCTCCCCTTACCTAGATCAGTTTGTAGTTGTATTCATAGATGACATCCTGATCTATTCAAGGAATGAGAAGGAGCATGCAGAGCACTTGAGGATGGTGTTGCAGACTCTTCAGCAGGAGCAGCTTCATGCCAAGAGGAGCAAGTGTGAATTCTGGTTGGACAGCATAGCTTTCCTTGGACACATAGTTTCAGCAGAAGGAATTTCAGTTGATCCTAGTAAAGTCCAGGCAGTGCAGAATTGGCCAGTTCCGAAGACGGTGACTGAGATTAAGAGTTTTCTTGGGCTAGCCGGATATTACAGGCGCTTTGTCCAGGATTTCTCTAGGCTTGCAGCTCCGTTGACCAGGCTCACCAGAAAAGGGGAGAGATACATATGGACAGAAGATTGTGATGCAGCATTTGAACAGTTGAAGCAGAGGCTTATCACAGCTCCAATCTTGAGGACTCCTTCAGGAAGAGGAGGGATGGTCATTTTCTGTGATGCATCAGGTAAAGGCCTGGGGTGTGTGCTTATGCAACATGATCATGTTATAGCATATGCATCTAGGCAGTTGAAGCCTCATGAGAGGAATTACCCAACTCATGACTTGGAGTTGGCAGCTGTGATATTTGCTTTGAAGATCTGGAGACACTACCTTCTGGGAGACAAAGTGTTGATATACACAGATCACAAGAGCCTCAAGTATATTTTCTCACAGAAGGAGTTGAATATGAGGCAGAGGAGGTGGTTGGAGCTTATGGCGGACTATGATATTGACTTGCAGTATCATCCAGGCAAAGTCAATACCGTTCCTGATGCACTGAGCAGGATGCCAGAGAACAGAGTGCTAGTCCACCTCACGCAGCAGAGGGAGTTGATTCAGGAATTCATCAGATTGGATTTGATGTTAGTGCAAGGAGGTGATAAGGCCGGGCAGTTCATGGCTTTACAGATCCAGTCATCATTGATAGAGGAGATCAAGGAAGCTCAGAAGGAGGACCCCAGATTGCAGACATTCAGAGCTCAGGTGGAGGCTGGATTGAGGTCGGATATCTGCATTCACCCAGATGGTGCATTGTATTTTGGAGATAGACTTTGTGTTCCCCGAGGAGAAGTCAGACAGAAGATTTTGGAGGAATCACACAGTTCAGCGTATTCTATACACCCTGGGGGAACAAGATGTACCAGGACCTGAAGAAGCACTTTTGGTGGAATGCTATGAAGAGGGAGATAGCCCAGTTTGTTGCCAAGTGCTTGGTTTGCCAGCAGATAAAGATCGAGCATCAGAGACCAGCTGGACTTCTTCAACCTTTGCCGATACCCGAATGGAAGTGGGAGCATATCACCATGGATTTTGTGACGGCATTACCTCGGAGTCCCAGGGGTAATAATGCTGTGTGGGTTATAGTTGATCGCCTCACCAAGTCAGCTCACTTCATACCATTCAGGGTAGGCCAGTCGACAGAGGTTCTGGCAGATAAGTATATGAAGGAGGTGGTTCGTCTGCATGGAGTTCCAGTTAGTATTGTGTCAGATAGAGACACCAGATTCAGATCTCATTTCTGGGAGAGTCTCCAAGAAAGTCTGGAAACTCGTCTGAAATTCAGTACTTCTTATCATCCTCAGACAGACGGACAATCTGAGAGGACTATCCAGATCCTTGAAGATATGTTGAGGGCTTGCATGATTGACTTTGGGGGATCTTGGGAAGACCATCTTCACTTGGCTGAGTTTTCATATAACAACAGCTACCAGGCAAGTATTAAGATGGCACCCTTTGAGGCATTGTATGGTAGGAAGTGCCGATCACCGATTTGTTGGGATGAAGTCGGTGAGAGGAGTCTTTTGGGACCAGAGATTCTGATGCAGACTACAGAGAAAGTCAGGGTTATCAAAAATCATCTCAGGGCTGCTCAGAGTAGGCAGAAGAGTTGGGCAGACACTCGGAGAAGGCCATTGGAGTTCCAGGTTGGAGATCATGTATTCTTGAGGATATCACCTACCAAGGGAGTGATCCGGTTCGGTGCTCGTGGGAAACTAAGTCCAAGGTATATTGGCCCATTCGAGATCCTGGATCGTGTGGGAGATGTGTCCTATAGATTGGCATTACCGCCATCTGTGGACGGGGTGCATAATGTCTTCCACGTGTCTCAGTTGAGGAAGTATGTCAGGGATGACAGCCATATTCTGGATCATTCCGAGCTAGAGCTACAACCGGATTTATCATACCAAGAACAGCCGTTGGCCATTCTGGATAGGAGTGTCAAGACACTGAAGAACAGAGCTATTCCATTGGTATTGGTGTCATGGAACAGGCATGCGCCAGGAGAGGCCACTTGGGAGCGTGAGGACGTTATCCGGGAGCGTTATCCTCAACTTTTCACATCTTGATTGGGTAAGACTCTTTTCTTCTACTCTTCTTTACCGTTATCTTTCCTTGTATCCATATCTATCTGTTGCTTTTCCTGTTATCTTTCACCTTATGAAATTTCGAGGACGAAATTTTTGTAAGGTGGGTAGATTGTAATACCCCTCTCCCGGAATACGTACTTAGTTACGTATCCAGTCTTTCGATCGTATTTTCCGATTTACCATCCGCATTTGACCAATTTCAATTCCAAATATCATTTTCCAATATTTTGGATTTTATGTGATTTTCTGGAATTTTCCTGAATTTAATTAAATATTTTCAAAACCGGTGTCGGCCAGTGCCGCTGACCGATTCCAGGATTTTTAACTCACCAACAGTTAGGAATTTCTAGATGGTCCTTTAGGCATTATTCCTTAGAATCATATTTTCAACCTACACTCTTTTTCTGGAGATTTTTCGAATTTATGAAAATTCCAACGGAGTCGGCAGGTGACTGATTCCGGGATTTTTAATTTTAAAACTACAAATTATTTCTTCAAACGAATTTCACCATGAGCCTTAAAATCTTATTCTTGATTTTTGGTAAAATTTTCAGGTCATTCCGAAATACTTGAATTTTGGACATTTTTTCAAAAATTGCAAATTCCATTTTCCACCTCATGTGCCACCTCAAATCCCACTCACCCTTCACCTAACACCACTCACTCTCTCTCTCACCCACAGCCGGCCAAGTGGCCAAGGAGAGGACACTCATCTCACCCCTTCCTTTTTGCAAGGAAACCCCTCCTTTCTACACAAATTCCATCTCCTTTACAAAACCCCCATCTTATATATAGGTTTTCATTTGCAACTTACCTCTTTTTCTTCCTCCACTACAACTCTAGAGAAGAGAAGCTCTCAAACCTCTCCTACCTCAACCTGAACCCTAACTCCAGAGAACTCCCCAAAGCTCTTCACCTCCAGTTCAAGTCACTTCTTTGGAGCTTGGATCGTGGCTCACTTCGTCGCCAAGGATCTCATAGGTGCCTTTGACGACTACCCGCTTCCCGGACTCGTAGAGCTTCGATCTAACGATTCCAAGTGAGTATTTCACTCACCAAGACTTGTATTAGCCCTAGAATACTTGTATCTACACTTCTTGTACACCTAGGTCACCAAAAACCACGAATTGAACCACCAAGCACAATTCCAGAAATTCTGATCTGCTCACTGTTTTTCCCAGTATTAGTCGACTTATCATAGGAACTAGTCGACTAGAACACTTAGCTGAAACTTAGTTTTTCTGGAAAACACAGTATTAGTCGACTTACCCCAAATATCAGTCGACTAATCTTTTCTGGACATAAATCTCAACTCTCTGGAAATCCCTATTAGTCGACTCCTGAATCCTCCTAGTCGACTAATCCTCCCTGGACCAGAAATCCAACTTTCTGTATCAACAGACTTAGTCGACTTGAGTCTCTGTTAGTCGACTAGAGCTCCCTATTAGTCGACTAACCCTTACCCCTAGTCGACTAATTCTGGCTGTGTGTCATAGTTAATTTCTGTTCTGAATTTGGTTCTTATACTTGATACATGTGTATTATACCTTGCTTATTCATGCTTCAATACGGGCACAACATGACTTATTACTGAATGGATGTATCTCTTGTTACCTCATGACTTATTATTGCATATACTCGTTCCATGACATGTTAAACAATAATATCACCACTTGTCATGCCATCTCTTAAAACTAAGCATGATACACTTGACTTTTACATAAAAAGCACCAACTTACATATGGGTCGGGGGAAATATGCGGATATCGATACGTGTTCGTGTTTACAGTGGCTTTTAGGTATATTGTACAATTACTGTTCCGGTCTTACCTGTGGTACTCCAGGGGACCGAGGGGAGTGCTTTCTCCCTTTCCTGTTTACTGTCATGACAAGGGCATACATAAGTCCCTCCTGTTTAGCCTTGCGGCAGGTTCCGTCTTCAAGCAACGGAACAATCCTGGGCCGTGGTCCCGGGTATGCACGGGACCCACTGTAAACATAGTTCGTCGATACAACCGCTGTTTCCAATAACAACCTTGTTTTACTAGGATATGGATCTATGTGCTCTGGGACGCTGGGTCACATAGCTAGATATCACAGTAAGACAAGTAATAATAATAAGACGTTAATTGTAGATTTGTTGCATATGATCTTACCTTATTGAGTTTACATCGCTTGTTATTCATTGCTATTTATTGTAACTTCATTACCTTTATTCATGATCCTTATGTCACTTGACTATCTTTTATTTGTTATTATATGTCTTGACCCTTTGGATTTGCATATTCAGATTCCGAGGCCTGGGTCGAAGTGGAGCCATCCACCGAAGATCAGGCTTTCTTTAGTGAGCAGGCAGATTAGCTCCGGTCCTCGTGCCAGACTCTTCCTTTTGGTTCACGGGATCTCCATCCATTTCGTGAGCATTTTTGTATTTTTGGTTATATAGGATTCATTTTGGACTTGGGTTGTGATAAAGGACACTTGTAAAGTGATTTTGCTTATCATAACTTGTATAGCTTTGTATTTATCTTTTGTAAGTTGGCATATGAATATACCACGCTGTGTGTTGTACTCTGATACTTGTTGTACTTAATGCTTAGCGTATATACGTGGGGGCACCATCTGACCTACGTATATGCGTTGCAGTAACGTTCCCGTATCATTGGGATCGGGGCGTTACAGTGGGGTAAGGCTTCAGTTCATTCTTTCATAGGCTCATTGTGTTTTGTGATCATTATTGATGATTTTACTAGAAATATGGATCTATGTCTTGAAGTACAAGTTAGATGTATTTGATGTGTTTAAGAAATGGTTAGCCCAAGTTGAGAATGAATCAGGTTGAAAACTTAAATGCTTGAAGTTCTACAATGAGAATGAATACTGCGATGACAGATTAGAAGAGTTCTGCGTGAGTCGGGGAATTCGTAGAGTGAAGACAGTTCCGAAAAATCCTAATCAGAATGGGTGGCAGAGTGCATGAACTGGACAATCCTGGAGCGTGCTAAGAGAATATGAATACACACTGGATTACCCAAACAATCATGGATAGATGCAGTCAACACGATGGTGTATGATCAACAGAGCGCCACCGATTACCCTGAACAGTGGGATCCCAGAGGAAGCATGGACCGACAAAGAGATAAACCTGAACCACATGCATACTTTTTGTTGTATGTCATATGTCCATGTGGATCTAGATCACAAGAGAAAGTTTCGATCCAAAGTCCAAGAGGTACAACTTCATTGCGTACGGTACAAGCGAGTAGACTATCGATTTTAGGATCCAGAAAATGAAAAGATCCTTAGGCATAAGGATGTGGTATTCAATGAGAAGATGTATAAGGATTTGCTGACGGAGAGGAGCACTTCAGAGAAGGATCCTGAAGTGACATCCCAGAGTACTTTAGAATAGTAGGATGTTTCGGAGTCAAAGTTCATCGAACTTGATGATGTTCTTGTGAAGAAGATTTAGAGCACTCCGGAAGAAAATGAGGAACTCCGAGTAGATCCTCCGACACCTCAATGTGAGTTGAGGCGATCAACCAGGACAACAAGAGCCCAAGAGAGATATTCTCCTTCTTTACACTATCTATTGTTGACATACAGCGGTGAGCTAAGTATTATGACGAGGTTTTGCAGGTGGAAGACAATGTTAAGTTAGAGCTTGCTATAGATGATGAGATGGAGTCTCTCATGAATAATTAAAGCATGAAATTTAGTTGAACTATCAGAAAGCAAGTGAGCCCTGCATAAAAAGTGGGTATACCAGTTGAAAGAGGAGAATAATGGCACCAAGAGGTACAAAGTGAGGATAGTTATGAGGAGATTTTAACAGCGGGAAGGTATTGACTTCTACGAGATTTTCTCTCTTATTGTGAAGCTAATTACCATTAGATTTATTCAGAGTATTATGGCAGCAGAGGATTTACATCTAGAATATCTAGACATTAAAACTGCGTTTCTCCATGACGATTTAGAGGAGGACATCTATATGATGTAGCCACATGGTTATATCATGTCAGAAAAAGAGCAATTGGTTTGCAAGCTCAAGAAAGAGTCTCTATGGCTTGAAACAGGCTCCAAGATAGTGGTATCTAAAGTTAGATAAATTCATGGTTAGTAGCGGATTCACAAGCCTGCAGGCTGATCACTGTTGTTATTCCAAGTGGTTTGAGAATTTCTACATCATACTACTATTGTATATGGATGATATGCTTGTTATCAGATCAAGCATCAAAGAGATTCTGAATTCAAGGCTAAGTTGGGGGAAGAATTCTAAATGAAGGACTTGGGTTCAGCAAAAAAAATTCTTGAAATGAGAATCAGTAGAGAGAAAAGAGGCTATTGAAGATATCACAAGCCAAGTACGTGAAGAAGGTGCTGAAGAGGTGTAACATATTATATGCTAAACCTCTGAATGTCCCGCTAGGAGGTCTCTTTATGCTCTCAAAGACACAGGCTCCGACAATGGAAGATGAGAAGGCTCTCATATCGAAGGTGCCACGCGCATCAGTTGTGGGCAGCTTGATGCATCTTATGCATTGCACGAGATCAAACATTGCTCAACCAGTGGGAGTTGTCAGCAGGTATGTGAGTAATCTTGGGAAGGAGCATTGGAGAGTTGTAAAGTGGATCCTGAGATATTTAAAAGGTTGTTCAGATATGACAGATGCCATAATGGCACGAAAGTTTGTCTGCGCGAATATGTAGACTGTCTTTGCAGGTGATGTTGACACTCGGAGAAGTACCACTGATTATGTCTTCACTTTGGGAAGTGGAACAGTGAGCTAGGTGTCGAGGCTGCAAAAGATAGTCGTCTTGCCTACGACAGAGGACAGATATGTTACAGCGACGTAAGCTTGTAAGGAGTTGATATGCTGAAGGACTTTATGAAAGAGCTTGGCAAGGAGCAGGTGACTTTGTCGTTGTACAGTGATAGTCAGAGTACTATAGATCTCGCCAACAATCCTGTCTATCAGGATAGAACCAAACACATTGATGTGTGGTACCACTTCAACCTCATTCTTTAAAGAACGGTGTGTTATCACTGGTGAAGATACACACAAGTTGGAATCCCACAGACATGCTGACCAAGGTGATCACGACGGAGAAGCTGAAGACCTGCTCAGCCTTTGTGAATCTTCTAGAGTGAAGATTCAGAGTTAAATTGCAACAAATGCCACTATAAGTTGATCAGAATACAAAGGGGGGAGAGTACCACAGTTGTGATAATAATAGTCTCCAAGTGGGAGATTGGTAAGTTGTGAAGCCAGATTATTGACTTTACGAAATTGCCACATGCAGTTAACATGATGGTCTCAGAGCGACGAAAGAGCCTTCCGGGACGGCGTTGGGCGAGTTCAGAGTTTCATGTTGATGGTAAGAAAGGGGCGATAGAGCCTTCCGGAGCGGGAAAGTATCCGGAACTATAGCCCTCAGAGTAATGGAGTCTCTGAAAGTGAAAGATCACTCCGTAGCATCTAGTTGAAGGAGCACTTCATAATGACAGAACATAGTTACTCCTTGAAGGTGCGAAGCGAAAGCGGTCCAGTGCAGAAGCTTCTTTGCCCGAAACTTGGGGAACACTTCAAGGGCAACTTAATAATCTCACAACTTATAACCCTAATTTATCCTATAAAAAGGAATGCTTCGTCATTAGGGTTAATAAAATGGTGATGAAGCTCATGCTATTGTGAGTGACATTATACAGAGCGTCTGTGAGGGTTCTCTTCTCCCCCTACAATCTCTCTAATAGTAGTAGATTTGTGTGCGGCTCCGTAATTTTTTTCCGATATGAATTTTTCAGTAATTTCTGATGTTTGTGATTGATTTGTGTTTTTGTCTCCTTTCTTCATCTGCGTTGTTGTCAATCCCAACACCTACCTCCACTGTCGACGCCTAGGTGACCACAAGGCAATCATCCCCATATAAGAGACAGGGCACGTGACTGATTAACCCCATCGTATGGAAGCTCGGCAATCGTACCCATGCGTTGATCCCTTCTAATAATTTTGTAAGAACCTCAACCCAATAGTAGATTGGAGCCATTCCATTGCTGAGCCATTGACAAGAACATTGTAAGGCGGCTCATGTGTACACCCCATGATTAAGCACACAAAACCTTCAGCAAAACTAAATTAATTCTAAAGTCTCCGAAGTGGCTTCTTTTTGAACTCCTAATATATTTGTTTTGCTTGAAAGAGAACTTTAAAAGTGGTTGCATGGACTTCGGGTCTGTTTGGTTAAGGGTGAAAGTGAGGAAGTGAAGAAGTAAGGAAGTGGTAATAGTTCCCTTTGGAACTTGGGAATTGATTAGTAAGTTTTCTGGTGTTTGGATGTTATTAGGAAGTGTGGTTTGAAAAATGTTATGTCTTTTCCGGTGTTTGGATGGTAAAGTGAAAGTGAAAGTGGAAAAGTTGACTACAAAGTTGACTGCAAAATAATTTTAAATTAAAAATTAATTAAGAAAAATAAAAATTAGACTGTAATTAGAATGCAAGTGAGATTTACATAAGCAAAAAATTAACTGTTTTGTGCTACAACTTATTACAAATGAGATTTACATCACCACAAAATTAACTGTAGCACTCTAGAAGTGAGGAAAACGTTATGTAAAGGAGAAAAGAGAGAAGGAAAAGAACTTTTTCCATTTTTCTTTTCCGGTGTTTGGATGAACAGCGGAAATGAGAAAAGACACTTCCCACTTCCTCACTTCCACCCAATTCCTTGAATCCAAACAGCCCCGACATGAATCCTATGCAGTAGGTACCACAGTGTTCTGTATTTTAGAAAAAAAGGCTGTGATTTTTAATATTCAAAAGAGTTTCTTACCTAGTAAACAAGCTCAAAATTTAAGATCAAATTGTGTCTTGAATTCTCTTTTCCTTTTTTGGGAGAAAAATTGGCATTTAATTAAGGCAAATGCCACATCATAATTTGTTAGACAATCACTTTTATCTTAATTAATGCACATCCAATCAATTAATCAATCACCAACTCCCCTGTTACCCATACGAGAGGTCGCATAGAATTTGCGTGTACCCTCAACAAATGCATGTGTTTCTCTCCCAGTGGAAATGGGAGGTTAGTCTTGAGTTATTAGTTTAATATCTCTCTCCCCCCCACCCACCCACCCACACCCCCACACCCCGCCCCCACCCCAAAGAGGAAATTAAGAAATTAATTATTTTTCTCCCGTGCATCACCCGGACACTGATCTCCTGCTTTTTGTAGTTCTCTATATGTTTGATTGGCATGCTTTTGCCGTAATGGAAGCAAAGGGTCCTACTAATCCTTTTCTTGTCCCCGCCACAGTTGAAGGTGATGTCCAGCCGACATAAGAAGGGACGGAATCAGAAATAAATTTTAGAGTGAGTCACAATTTGTTAAATATATGCTTGTACAATATATGAATTTATTAAAAAAATAAAAAAATTTCTCTAATAAATTAAAGACAAAACAGGAATAAATTTGTTAAAAGAAAACAAAAATAATAAAAGAACTAAACCAACATATGAAAAAGTGGAGCGGGTTGTAGCTCGACCCAACCAGCATGTAGTTCTGCCCGCCCTTGGACATAGATTAAAAATACTTTGTTTTTAAAAATGTTACGAGATATTTATATGACTATTTTCTTGATAATGGGCAGACGGACGGTAAAGTTTATAGTAGTTTATTTGATTTTCAGGAGTATGTGATAGTTTTTTGAAAATTTGTTAAAATTCAAGAAAATTTTATGTAATTGAGCCAAACTCCGGATGTAACAGTATCGGATACGGGTCAGATTCTTATTTACCCGACCCACATAAAACCCAGCGGGAACCGAGAAATACCGGCGTAAGCGAAACGGCCGAAAAATCGTCCGGTTTCTAGTCAAACAGGGCTGACCGAAACCGAGACGGTCTGTTGTGCCGGCGGAACACCCGGACGTCTGTTCTGAGGGTTTGTCGCACGTGGGAACGTAAACGGCGCTCGTGTGAAATACGTAGGATGGCATGTGAAAAGGGAACGGCGAAAGGGTGGAAAATTTTGGAATCCAATGCTTTGGATACAGCTCGTCAGAAAATTTAGGAGTTTGGGCAATTTGGTGATTTCGGCTGGAAATGGGGGACAGGCAGTAGGACTCTTTGCAGTTAAGTCCTTACAAGTTTTTCAATTTGAGCTTTTAATTTTTTTAATTTCTCATTTGGGGGATTTTTTTATTTAAGCCACTGTATATAAATTCTTATTAAAACTTTTTGTGTAAATTTGATATTCTATATCTATTTATTTGCTGACCTTTATGCAATATTTGTGAAAATAGATTTAAGGCATGATGGTGATGAAAAAATATTTTGTGGGAATAAAATCAGTAATGGCAATAACTTTGTTCATATAATTTTTGAAATAAAGGGATATATGATGGTATTTGTTATTTAGAATGAATCCCTGTTACCTGGATATTAATGGACAATTGTAATTAAGAAAATTGAGGTTAAGTGTTAAAATTTAGTGGAGAAAATTCAAATATATTAATTGACTAGTTGTAAATGCAACTACATTTTGTACGCCGGTGTCAATGATAATTAATATTGCGTTTGTCACAAGTTGGATGGTTGTTTTGGTTGAAAAATAAATATATATTATGATTATAAATAATCTTATCATAAATGTATAATTGTTAATTATTTTTCCATGGTAAGTGAAGAGGGAGCATCCCATCTACAATGCCAAACAAACCATCGTGTAAATGGTGTTACAATGAATTCCACAACACCACTTTTATTAGTATTTAAATAATTATAATAATATTTAGTATTCTTTAAATATTCTTAAAATTTTATAATTATTTGTTTAGTTAATATTTATTAATATTTAACTAATTAAAATATTATTATTATTATAAGTAATATATTAAAATTATTAATATTTTATCTCAAATTTATTAATACATTTTAATAGATTTAATTTAATAATATTTATAATATTTAAATCACTGCTATAGTTAATTTTGAGATCCACTTTTCACTTACATTTTTAGTTTACCAACCAAACACAGTAAAATACAATATACTTTCTTATTTACATTTTTATATTATCAATCAAGCACTATAAAACATAAAATATTTCTTTTATTATAGTTCACTTCTTTTATTCTCATTTTATGACTTACGACTGACAGTCACTTGGAGGCCCTATAAGAGTTTAGTTATAACCTACAGTATCACTTTGAGTTTTTTAAGTCAAAATACATCAATCCAAACACTACAAACTTCAATTAACTTGCAATGCCACTTCTCAAATCCTCTGAAAAGGTTAATTAGAATGTAAAATGTAACTTCAAAATTTTGGAGGACCAGTTTGGAAAGTTTCAGTCAGAAAGGCAGAAAGGTACAATAATCTTGGGAGTTGAGTATGAGCTCTGTCTTCTCCACCCACCAACTTCTCTGAACTCTTCCCATTCTACCCCTATCAAGGCCAACGGATACATAGACCAACAAAAACAAAAACGAAGAGGAAAAGAGAGACGCGAGAGAGAGAAGAGAGAGAGAGAGAGAGAGAACCTCCCTCGTTCAGTGCAGTGAAGGGATGTTGCTTGGTCGCAATCACAGGCTAAACTTCAGCTCGAGGCGAAACAATGATGGCCCTTCCATTTTGAACTAGCCCCCCTCCTTTTTCTCAGAAAACAGAAGGGCCTTTAGTTTAGATTTTAGAGGGTGGGAGGAGGGAGGGGAGGGGAGCCATGGCGGCGCAAGTTAGCCTCTGCCTGCTGCTGATCATCTGCTGCTTATCGTGTGCCTCCGCCGGAGTTAATCCCTCCACCGTCTCGAGGCAGCGGCTGGCGGCGCGCAAGCACCTCAAGCGCCTCAACAAGCCTGCCGTCAAGTCCATTCAGGTCTGCCCCGTTCCCCCTTTTCTCTTTTGGGGTTTTCTTTTCGGTAAAAAAAAATTCCATTTTTTGAGCAAAAAACTGCATTTTTTGTTGACAAAAGGCCTAACCTTTTCTTTTACATTTCCATCACACAACTTGTTTCAGTGTACATTTCTTCTTCTTTTGCTTTTTTTCTCTTCCTTTTTAGATATTAGCTTGTTTCTAGCATTTTAGTTTGATAGTCCTTTCAATCTGGGGCTTATCCCAAAATTTTGCAGCCCTTTTCTTGGGTGAATCAGGCAGATTGTGCGTCCATGTGGGTATTATTCAATTTCGCAATTTGAAGTGTGCCAAAAATGGAATTTTTATTTTATTGAGCTCCTGTTTGTTTCTTCTTATCTATATAGGTTCTCATTCTTGCATTTCTAGCTTTAGCTTTCACTTTCATTTACTCTCCTTTCCTGTTTGCTTTCTATTCTCACTAAATCCCTTTTCCTTAGCTGAACCCCATAAGCTTTGTGCATGTGGGCATTGTTCAACTTTGCAATTTCAAGTACACTTTTGTTCAAAGATGAATTTTTTCGCCCTCATCTTCATGGTTCTAGCATTTGTTCTTCCCAAATTTTTAACTATTTTTCCTTTAATGTCTTTTTTCTATGCTGTAATGATTACTAACTAGTGTTTAAATTGTTATTTCTAATTAAATTTTTTGTGTGTATCAAATGCAGAGCCCAGATGGAGATATCATAGACTGTGTTCATGTCTCTCATCAGCCAGCCTTTGATCACCCTTTCCTTAAAAACCACACTATCCAGGTCCTTCCTCTCTCCCCTTTTTTCCCTCACTTTCTCTTCCTTTCAAAAAAAGAAAAAGAAAGAAAGAAAGAAAAAGAAAACCCATCTTTTTTTTTTTTTCATGTTGCTCAAACTTTATTGGGTTCTCTCTTTTTGAAAACTCTTTCAGTTGAGGCCTACTTTCCACCCAGAAGGCCTTTATGATGAGAAGAAGGTGGCATCAAAGAAGCAGACCAACTCCATTACTCAGATGTGGCATCTCAATGGCAAGTGCTCAGAGGATACAATCCCCATTAGGAGAACAAAGAAGGAGGATGTGCTTAGAGCTAGCTCAATTAAGAGATATGGCAAGAAGAAGCACAGGGCCATCCCAAGGCCTAGGTCTGCTGACCCTGACCTCATCAATCAAAGTGGCCATCAGGTAATGGGGCTACAAAACTTTTAGTTGGGGAACAAAAATAGCTTTAGAATAAAGTTGTTCTCTTTCTTGCTTTATTTTTTACAATTTTTTGATTCTTGTTTGTGTGGGGTGCTTTTGTGTAGCACGCAATTGCCTATGTGGAAGGGGATAAGTATTATGGAGCAAAAGCTACCATCAATGTATGGGAACCAAAGATTGAACAAGCAAATGAGTTCAGCCTTTCTCAACTGTGGATTTTGGGGGTTCTTTTGGGGAGGATCTCAATAGCATTGAAGCTGGTTGGCAGGTAAATTCATAAATTCCTAATAAAATGTGCTTGTTCTGTCAGTATTAAGCTTATAGTGCATATAATCTGATTCTCTATTTTCTTACTTTTTTGTGAAAATATTAGGTTAGTCCAGATTTATATGGGGATAATCACACAAGGCTATTCACTTACTGGACTGTAAGTTCACATTTTTCCTAGTGAACTTCAACATTTTTCTTTGTAGAGAAATTTGTGGCATCTAATAATTTTCCATTAAAATGTTTTTTTTTAATTTTTTTACAGAGTGATGCATATCAAGCAACAGGCTGCTACAATTTACTGTGCTCTGGGTTCATTCAAATCAACAGTGAGGTAGCAATGGGAGCAAGCATATTTCCATTTTCTGGCTATGGTGGTTCACAATATGATATCAGTATTCTTATCTGGAAGGTAATGATAAGACCAAAGATCACCACCCCACTCACATTTTTTTTATTCTTTTTGCATAAAAGATTTCAAAGCCTTTGTGATGTTTGTGCTTTATGTTCTTAGCTTATTCTTCCTAGCTAATTGTAGCTATAATGAGATGCCCCGTGCATTGGCTTAAAGGTAGTACGATTATATCTTTTTGATCTTTGGATTCAACCTCTCTTTGATTTTGAGCTTAAAGGTTGTATACCACCGGCCCTTGCATATTGTTGTAATACATGATTGTTGAGTCTGTGGCTCTAGGCCCTAACTGAAGAAGCTGTATAAGAAGCCCTTTACCATCTTTGCAATGTATCCTCTCCGAGTTGTGTCCTAAGACAAGTGCCGCACCTGCAAAAATTCTGAAAATCATAGTACTTAAACTATAATCAAGAACCGTGACCTCCATTTGAAGGTCTGAAATATCTGGGCCAAAAACTTTGGTTCTATAGTTCAAACCCTCGGAAATTTTCCAACGCTGGGGAAGCACGGGATTTTGTAGAGTCGGAATATTGAACACAAATCATCAACAATGTTCTTAGCCATATAATCTTAAACCTCATTCGTAAGTTTCTCATAAGCTGGATGCTGCTTCTATGCAAGATCACAATGATGCATTGTATTCAACAATTGAATTCTGAAGAAATACATATGCAGGTCTGCGAACTTCAAGTGTTCCAGTTGTACTTGTTACGGGCATCATTTAAGTTGCAACAAAAGCCCATTAAAACTGGATTCATGCATATTTCTTTGGTTTTTCTTTCACTAGTAGGTGTTGTAACAAATAGCTTCACTTGTTGAATTTTGATGATGAGCAGGACCCAAAGGAAGGGAACTGGTGGATGCAGTTTGGTGAAGACTATGTTCTAGGTTACTGGCCTGCCTTCCTCTTCTCCTACCTTGCAGACAGTGCCTCCATGATAGAGTGGGGAGGGGAGGTGGTGAACTCTGAGCCAGATGGGCAGCACACATCCACACAGATGGGCAGCGGTCATTTCCCCGAGGAAGGCTTTGGCAAGGCCAGCTACTTCAAGAACATCCAAGTTGTTGATGAGTCCAACAAGCTGAGGGCCCCCGAAGGTGTTGGCACCTTCACAGATCAATCCAACTGCTACGATGTCCATAATGGCAATAATGGGGACTGGGGGAGCTATTTCTACTACGGTGGTCCTGGCAAAAACTCCAATTGTCCATAAGAAAAAAATAAATAAATTACAAGCATCATCTCTAGCTCAATCTCATCTCATCTCCCTTCTGTAACATTCAATATAAGTTCTAGGCTCTCAAATTTTCTTCTTATGCTCTAGGTAAGTTAGTTTGTATGTGCATGTCTTAGTGAAGATTTTGTCATTTCTTCTTCTTTTTTCACTTTAACTTGGTCTCCCATAAGAGGGTGGAGAGGTACAAGTTTCTCAAGAGAAACAGGCCTTTGGCAATGTGTTCTGTGTACTTGCCTTTGGTGTAATGTTCTTTTCTTGTGGGGGTGATTTGCCCTGGTCCTGTTAATGGAATGAATGGAATTGTTAAGGGCAATCTTTGAGAGCATGTGGTAGGTAGGCTTTGATCTTGAGAGTGGGAGGCATCAGGTATGGGATTTTGTGTGAATAATTTCAAGGTTTATTAAATTGAGTAGTTGGAGATGTCAAGTGTTTTTCTTGGTGGGATTAATTCCTTGATTATCTTACTGGTAATCTGAGCTGATGTGAATCTTGACCATTGTTTTATATTTTATTTTCTAAACTCTGCATCTGCTGACCATGGGAAGGACTAAATAATCCTTTCAAGTTGCCCAAGGGAGTAGCATCTTGCTGGTAAGCTGTATGGTGATGTGTTGACAAGTTTGCTTAATTTGCAAGGTTCATGATAATTTGAACCTGAATTCATTCATTAGTATCTATGAAAATATAGTATTGGGAGGTGAATTTCACTGTTAATTCTTTCATAATGACAGTTTGATCAATATTTGATCCTGATCAAAGAGAAGTAGAGAGGGTGTTGCCTCATTGTAACCATCTGTGATAATATAAGCATTTGTTTTTCTTAGGGGAAGTTGTGTGCACCTAAGAAATTTTTTTTAATAATAATTTCTTTAAAGTCAGCAGATCAAACTCATGCATCATGGTCAACAAGGTCTCAATAGTACAAGGAAAACCAAGGAACAAAATATTATCCATTAAATTTAGATTCTTGTTGTCTATATGAGATTTTTCTTGGGGAAGTTGTGCACATCTCAGATTTGGTTTTTTTTAATTTTATAAGTTTAATGATCATTTTCTGTTTGGTCTGCATATTTCTTAGAATTGTGTCCTACTGAAAGTATTAGTTTTGTAGGTGCATGTCACTAAGATATCATGAAGAACTTGTTAATTGAATATCAATTAATGATGTGTAGTTACAGGGGGAAAAAAAAAAGGTTGATATTCATACATATAGATGAATCAAAATCAAGTTCTCATATATGATTTCAGGTTCTAGAACTATCAATTGGCCAACTTGGTCTTTTGAAACAGTCAACAACTCATCAAATTCAACAGAATCATTAAAAAAAAAAATTAATCAAAACCCAAGTTGTAGATTCTTTAATAACAAACTGTTTGGTGATAGGGAGGGGGGATTTGGTGACCACAAAGGATGTTTGTGAGCATGTGGGTTGCTGCTATGTCTTTCATTAATCATCTACAAGATTCTTCCTCACATGTCTCTCTTGCTAGACTCCATGTTGGCTTTCCACCAAATTATGCCCATGCTCAACTTTGGACCTTTTTAATGGGAGCTTGTCAGCTTTTGTACTTAAATTTAATGGCACCTTAAACAAACATAACCACTGCACTTTGAGAAGCCTAACATTATTGTGAAGTGCTTGTACAAGAGCTTAACAATGCAGTAAAGTTTCATCCAATAAAGTTGCTGCCTTTCTTAGTCTGTCACTTGATAAAGAGACCTGCCCTCAAATAAAAAGCCTGTGTATGATATGAATGTGATACTTGAGATTGATTTTCCAAGGATCTTTCATTTTCATGGTGATATTTCAGTTGTTGTTGTTGTTTTTTTTTTTTTTTCAACTTTATGTGTCATCTTCTCTCAAAGTACACTCAATCATTCATTGTGTAAAAGGATGTAGAGAATTCTAAATTTTGTTTGTAGATGATATTTGAGCTGAAAAACATTAATTTCCTGATTAAAAGACCCTTGTGTTTTTGTACTCACACAAGTAATTTTGTGCAATTTTTTCCTACAAGCAATTAATTGGATACAAAATCAGGCAAATAAAAACAAAATCCAATGGGCCAAGACTAGTGGATTATTCAAATTTGACACACACACACACACACACACACACATAAAATTCAAGTGCTATTTTTGTTCACAAAAAATCAATTGGAAAAGTTATCTCTCATATTGTGGTTCTATAAAAGCCTCCTGATTTGTTCATAAAAATTCTTTGGAAGCATTAAAAATAAATATTTACACCAATCTTTTACAATGTTTACTACTTGTAGGCAAGTTGGGGTCAAGTGCTTGTCTCTAACTCCCATTTGTTAACTCCATGTCCCTCAAAGGAGTTGCTTGCTTTGTCTCATGTTTCTTAATTTCTTGGAGTTGGGAGTTAACTTCCACTGGAGTAGTGGATGAATTAGTTTTTTAGTACATTTGCTCATGGGTTTTGGAGATACATATATATACTATCATTTTAGCAAACATGAAGCATGGGAATTATTGTAGATAATGGAGTATTAATTTGAGAGTTAGAGAGCACAAAGGTTTAATTATTTTTTTTTTTTTTTTAAATAAAGGGTTTAACACTTTTTGGTTGTGTTTTTTTTATGTTTGGTTTTAAACTTAAAATAAAGTATGCTTTAAGCTTTTTTTTTTAATGTTAAAATAAAATTGTTAACAATTTTCATGGTGGCCCTTTGGTAAATATCATTTGTTATAAAAAAAGGAAATTAATTATTAGCTTGGTGTATTATTTTGTTTTGGGTTTGGGTGCATGTGTTGGGTTTGGTGACGTGGCCTTAATAATTCGTGTTAACAAACTTCGTCCTCGCATTCCTGACTTGAGACTTGCTGTCGGATTCCTCTGCCATGCATGCAAGCAATGCAGTCAGACCTTTATCAACTTAAAATTATCAAATATTTTTATGAAACTATTTATTTAACAACTAACAATTTGGAATCTCAGCTGAGTTTCCTTTTATTTTGGGTGGATTTCATTTGGATGCTGTTAGAACTGCACCTAGCTCAAGCAACTCAGCCAGGCTTACAGAGACAGGGAGGCACAAAATAATGGATCGGGTGTGATGTTAGCTGCTGGCATTTCTTAAAAGCGTTAGAACATTTTTTTTTGTACGAGGCCAGGGGCACAAATCAAGAGTCGGGGGCACTTTTCGAGCGCGGCGCGGAAAAGTTGACAATAAGGTTGATCGTAAAATAATTTAAAAATTTTAAAAATAAATTATGAAAAAATAAATTTGGTCTTACATGACCACAAAATTAACTGTTTTGAACTACAACTTATTATAAATGAGACTTACATGATCACAAAATTAACTGTAGCACCTTGAAAGTGAGAAAACAGATGTGTAGAATAGAAAAAAAAAAAAGAAAAAAGATTTTTTCCCTTTTTTTTTTTTCCGGTGTTTAGATGGACAACGGAAGTGAAAAATGACACTTCCCACTTCTTCACTTCCGCCCACTTCCTTGAATACAAACAGCCCCGTAACATTGAAACAAACAATCCTTCGTCCACGAGGCGACCGTGCTGTTGTATGCAAACTCAGACACACGCTGAATTCTGCACTCTGCCACTGCTTAGGGCTGAGTTATCGTAACTCTAGAGTTATGCTAATTAAAAGACTTAAAAATGTCATTTTAAAGTTAAATCTACATAAAATCTGAATTCAAATCCAACAAAAGAATGGCTTGCACGAGCCAGAATGTGAGTCCAATGCGTACAATTGAAGTTGAACATCTGATCCAAACCTAAAATTAAGCAATCCAAATTTAGATTTTTTTCCTTTGCATGAATCCTATCGGACATAATATTCTTTATCTGATGCTGCTTGAATCTAATTCAAACCTACAGTTGTCGATACTATATTTAGCCTTTTATTCTCATTTTTGAAAGACCAATTTAGACTAGTTTTAAATCTCTAGGGTTTTTTTTTTTTCCAAGTTTACTTTAATTTCATATGAAAGAATCACTCATACACACTTTTTTATTTAATTAAACCCTTCAACTGTGTTATGGATGCTTTTATGGTAGTTGGTTTTGTGAAATACTCTTATTGTCTTTCATTAAGTGCCCTGTACACGCTGTTGCAATGATGTGACGTAGTGGGACACACGTGAGCTACATTTATATAACCAATGTACAGATCACGCGCTGAAAATGATCGTCTTATAAATTGTCCACTTTTAGCGTCGTTCTGTCCGCTTTTAGCTTATGCTGCCCATCTTCAGCTTAATTTTTTAATATTAGAGTGAGAATGTGAAATCTGACAGGATTTTTTTTATAGAAGCATTAAATACATCTGTGTGTCATAGATAGATTAACAATACATTGGACAGTTTTTAGCGCAATTTCTTATTTAATATAGCAGAAAATATATTGAAAAATTGTTATTTTTTGGATGGAGTAGAATAATAGTTTCAAATTTACTGACAAATAAAATATATTAGAAAGCTTATTAGATGTTGACTTTTCAATTTACGTGTGTTGACCTCGAAAATTGGAGAAACAAATAAGAGGAGGAGGAAGTTGAAGAGAACGAGGAAGAAAACTAAGAACAATAAAATATGGGAAAGATAAGGCAAAAAGAAAAAGAGAAGATACATGAGATTAATTTTGACCAATTAATTTGAAGGAAAACCCCCACTCTATCTTCAATTTGCCCCCAAATTTTGCTCTATGCATATTTTTTTTTCTTCTTAGATTAATCAATTAAAATATTCAAAAAGCCTAAAAGATGGTCACTATAGCGATAAACTGTCATATTTTAGGGTACATGAGTCATTTTAATGCCGTTGCAAAAGGCGATTTACTTCAGATTTCACGTTGTGTCAGAACGCAGTCGAAGATAGACACAAACACACAAAGATAGACAATATACTCAGTTATCACTTTACAACACATGAGAAATCATAATTGTGACCGACGTACTTGACGTTGTCGCTGCAGGATAGAGCCCTACACACAATGACAATACGGGAATTTACGAAATACATTGTTCCTCATATGCAATAAAGATGGGGACAAGGATTTTGTGAAACTCAAAATTAAGACTGGGAGTTTTTTCACAGGAAATTAAAGTACAAGAGCTTTTTCACACTTGGAAAACAAAATGGGGATTTATATGCACATTTTCCCCAAAAATATCAGGATTTTATTGGGTTCTGAGTGCCAATGTTTTTTTTCCGACCCAGCGATGTCGAAGGCTCCAGGCTTGAGCCACCTAATTTGGGCCGAAGTGTGCCTGATACTAACTAGAACAACCTATAATGTTGCCAGCATCACAAAATCAGAGTGGCGCAGCGGAAGCGTGGTGGGCCCATAACCCACAGGTCCCAGGATCGAAACCTGGCTCTGATAAATAAAGTTGTTGAGTCTTTTTTATTTTTAATTTTTAAAGAATTTTCAAAAAGCCCCTTGTCAGAAAACCCCAGTTCAAATTCCGAATTCTCTTTACCTGTTCCTGAATTGTCAGAAAACCCCCTATAAGTTTACTAATTGTAAGAAAACCATCGTGGAACTTCTGGCTTCTTTTTGCCGCTCAATTTCAAGCGGTCAACCTAAGATTCTGTACAATGAACCCCTACGATTTTACTGAATTGTCAAAACAAACCTGTGCCAATTCCTCAACAGGAGAAGGGCTCATATTTTGGTTATTTTATCAGATTAGAGAAAAGCTTTTTGTTAAAATTACATTTTTTTTTTTCCTGGTACAATAATGAGAGAGATAATGAGATTGGAGCGTTTATTTTTAGGGCATTCATCTAGTTTCCAATGCACAAATCCTCATTAATTTATTATTATCTGATTTGTAAAAATATAAATGATAAGATTCTATCTGCAAACACACTGCATGGTAGGTACAAATCTGATTCTTCATTGTTCAGTCTGAAAGACATGATGCATGGACTTTGTGGAGAGCTAGACAATAACAAAAAGATTTTTATATAGACAGGTATCAAATTTTTTTTAGTTAATTAACTCAACCAGTTGACAGAATTTATCGGTGACTTTCCGGAAGCAAACCATGAGCCTGGCCGGGGCCACATCGGGGGAGGAAAAAAAATGTTCGTGAAACAGTATTCAAACCAGTTACCAGAGGCCAACCTACCCTAAACCCTAATTATCTTGAATTTCTTTGTTTCTCTTATTGTGTGCTCCCAATTTCTTGTCCCAAAGATATTCAACAGGCCGAACAACTGGCATGTGGGGCCCACATTCAGCTGTCCAACTTTGGAAACTGAAAAAAGGAAAGGAAAAAAAAAATTTTATTGCACCCTTTTAAAATGCAAATGCACACAAAAATTTGAAAAAGAAAAATAAAAGGAAAAAAAGTTTAGTTTATTTCTGGCTTTATTTGCAAAAAGAAATACTACAGAACAACCCCACACGAATTTTACAAATTTAAAGATAAGTGTCAAATTGCAAAAATTTTCTTGTTTCGAACCTGACACCTCTTATAATGTGACTTTTGTAACTTATTACTGAGTCAGAAATCAATTGCATACAAAGAATTTGGTATAATAGCAAACAAGTTGCCTTCAAACAAGTAACCTTGTATCAATTTTTCAAAAAAGAAAAAAAAAACAATGTAAGAAAGGAAAGAGAGAGGAAAAAAAGGTATCAAATTGCAAAAATTTATACAGGGAGAATCAATCATGTAAATTAGGAGATGTTCTTGAATTAATCAAAGATTTAAAAGGCTCTGGTTACTAAATTTTAGTTAGGGGCCGTTTGTTTCGCGTAAAAGTCCGTAATTCGTAAATGACCTACAACCCAGTTACAACTACGGCATTTGTTTGGACCGTAATTCGTAAAAGACTTACACAACCCAATTACCCCTCACATGCAACCCAATTATTACTCACTTACAGCCCAGTTACAGTTAATTTTGTGGTCATGCAAATTTGTATTATTTTTTTATGTTAATATTAAATTTTTTTAATATTTAACATTTTTAATATTTATTTGCAATATTAAAACTTTTTAAATTACCAAATAGTTAATTTTGTGATCAACTTTTTCACTTACGACTTACACATTACGACAACCAAACATCGTAAAACACAATACACTTTTCCACTTACAACTTTATATTACCAACCAAACACCATAAAGCTTACATGCATGTAACTAATTTATAAATGTAAATGACTTTACCAATTACAACTTACGAATTACGGCCAATTACGACAACCAAACATACCATGTTTGAAGGAGTTTTGAATAATAGAGAAAATTATGACAGGATGCAAGTGTTTGGTCAAAGCTTGTTTGCAAAAGTCATAAGTTGCAAACTATAGTGACCCTTCAACTACCTGATCTTAATATCTAAACTATTATTATTATTATTAACATCATCATCATCATCATACTTTTAAAAATTTATTATGAGAAGTCAAAATTCATTAGAAATGATTGAAAGTTTCTTAGAGAGAAGTTGTGTTGTCCTTGTCCTTAAGTTTACATGGCCAGAAATTGCAGCCAACCATGGATTCAATGTCAAGTTTTAATCCTAGTCAAGCAAGTTATTGCTCTCCATGTGGTCTTCACCTTCATTGTTTCTACTGTGTCCTTTTCTCTACATTTTCCTGCCTACTTTTTTTTGTATAATGAGGTGACGAACAACAATAGAAACAGACACCAAAACTTTTGCCCCTGGAAATGTGGGCCCACCACGTTTTCCTTCCACTCGGGCTGTTTGTTTGCGTTGAAAACTAATGTGATGAGCTCCATCTCTAGCTCAGCAAATTGCATGAACAGTGCGATATCAAATTTTGGAGTTTTTTTCTCCGAAAATGCCTGAAATCTAACACTATGAGTCTCACCGGATTTTTGGGAATCTGCTTTTCAACAGCCGAACAGCAATTAAGAAAAAAGAAAAAACTCAAAATTGATATTTTGTTCTATTTTAGCGGGTAAGAGGCTAAGAAGAGAATTGACCTCCTTACGATATCCTGAATTAGTCCATATTCTAAGTTCACGAAGGAAATCATCGTCCATATTAGAGACTCTCACCAGATTCTATTAAATAACAATCATTTTGATTGTATCTTCGACTCAACCCGATTATAACCGATCGTCCGATAACGGAGGTGGTCGTAAGGAATAAATACTTTACTATAACCTACTTAGTTTATCGGCTCAACTCCAATAATTTTTTTATTGCAAATGTTGTGGTGTGGGTTTAGTATAAAAACATATAATCTCCGAGTACTAACTTTATTTTTCTTGTGCTCGCACTAAACTATAAGCCTCTTTCTATCATTTTCGCAAACGCATGCACAAACTTTTTTGCAATAGAACAAGAGGAAGAAAAGGTTAAAAAATGAGAGGAGATATGGATTAATCATGACCAATTAATTTGGAGGGAAAACCCTAGTATATTTTCAATTTCTCTCTAAATTCCTCTCTATACATACTTTTTTCTCTTTTGAGTAATCACTTGAAACGTTAAAAAACTCTAAAAGATATCTGCTCTAGTGATAAACCATTATATTTTAGATACATGAGTGCTTTTAATACAACTACAAAAGGTAATTTACTTCAGATTTCACGTTGTGTCAGAGCACAACCGAATGTTAGCATGCACAAAGGTTGACAGTACACTCGATCACCACTTTACAAGGCATGAGGAGCGATAGTTATAACGCACGTGCCGGTGTTGCCGCGACGTGATAGAGCCTCACACACAATGGCAACACGGAGATTAACAAAATACATAGTATCTTGTATACAATAAAGGGGGTGACAAGGATTTTGTGAAACTCAAAATTAAAACTGGGAGTATTTTCACGCAAATTAAAGTCAAAGGGCTTTTCGCACTTGGGGGAAAAAAAATCTGAGGACTGATATACGCATTTTCCCCAAAAACCTATGGATTTATTGGGTTCTGAGAGCCAATATTTTGTTCTCGGCCCAGCGATGTTGAAGGCTCCTGCCTTGAGCCCACCTAATTTGGGCCAAGGTGCGAAAGGCTTGTCACTGCTATTAATACAAAAAATTATTTATAATTTGAAATGTTATTTTTAGCACGAAATCAGAGTGGCGCAGCGGAAGCGTGATGGGCCCATAACCCATAGGTCCCAGGATCGAAATCTGGTTCTGATAAATAAAGTTTGTTGAGTTTTTATTATTTTTAATGTATTTTCAAATAAGCCCATTGTCAGAAAACCCCAAAGCAAATTCCAAATTCTCTTTACCCCTTCCTGAACTGTCAGAAAACCCCCTATAAGTTTACTAATTGTAAGAAAACCATCGTGCAACTTCTGGCTTCTTTTTGCCTCTCAAATTTCAAGCGGTCAACCTAAGATTCTGTTCAATGAACCCCTACGATTTTACTTAATTGTCAAAACAACCTGTGCCAATTCCTTAACGGGAGAAGGGCTCATATTTTGGTTATTTTATCAGAATAGAGAAAAGCTTTTTGTTAAAATTACATTTTTTTTCCTGGTATAATAATGAGAGAGATAATGAGATTGGAGCGTTTATTTTTTGGGGGCATTCATCTAGTTTCCAATGCACAAATCCTCATTCTCTGTAATTTATTATTATCTGATCTGCAAAAATTTGTAACTGAGCTAGAATCTACAATTTGATGCATTATGAAAATATGACAATTTATAATTTAGAGAAACCTAAATTTTTGAGGAAACATGATGTGATTTTGTTTGAAAACAAAGGATTACCAGATGTACACATCTTATCTGGGAGATACACAAAATTGCAACTCTCAATTTATATATGATAAGATTCTATCTGCAAACACACTGCATAGTAGGTACAATTCTTCATCTTTCAGTCATGATGCATGCACTTTCTGGAGAGCTTGACAATAACAAAAAAGATTTTTGTACTAATAAGTATTATTGTTATTATTATTATTTGGCTAATTAACTGAACCATCGACAGAATTCACCGGTGATTTCTGGAGAGCAAACCATGAGCCTGACAGGGGACCACGTTGGGAGAGAAAAAAAAATATCCGTGAGACAGTATTCAAACTAATAACCGTGAAGAGCATTGTGCTCAAATCGGTTCAAGCCAACCGATTGGATGAAACAATCTTCTCTTTTTTGTTGAATACTTTTGCTCTTTTTTTTTTTTTTTTTGTTGTGTGTGTGTGTGTGGGGGGGGGGGGGGGGGGGGGGGGGGGGGTTGGGTTGGTGGGGTGGGGGAGGGTAAGATATTCAGTTTTCCTTGTACAAAACAAAAAATTACATCTCATAAAATGCCATTGTAAATCATTTTCTCTTGCATGCATCAGAGGTGGATTTCCCTTTATAGAATCAAAATATTAATGGCTCACAAAGAAACAAATTTAACATACTAATGAAACTTGATTATATTTGGCATTTTAAGGCATATGCTTATTGTCATGGCATGCAATTAAGATGGATAAAATGGGAAAACATTTTGTAATATAAATTAGAAAAATAAATTACCCACAATTCATTCATTCTCTTTCTCTGCTCTTCAAGAAAAGAAAATATGTGACAAATAAACCAAAATGCAGAAATATGCAAAAAGCAAGATGTGCTTCTCAAGAATATAATGAAAAACAAAAGGAATAAAACATTAAGAATACAATTTACATGTGGAGTGTAATTGCTTCCCAATTATTCTACACCAAAATAGTAATATGCAAAAGAGAATTATATGCAACAATATTTTACCTTTTTTTTTACTATTTTACAATGCAATAAAAGGTGGATAATTACATGTCACACAATATACCCCACTTTATTCCCCAAGAACATAATATATCAACAATCAAGCAGAAAATGAAAAATGTAAAAATAAAAGTTATTTTATTTATGGCTTTATTTACAAAAAGAAATTCTATAGAACAACTCTGTAAGAATTTTACAAATTTAAAGATAAGTACTGTAAGGGCATAGTAAGCTAACATGATACTCATGTGTTGGGAATTCAAGCAACAGAGAATAACAACACTAGAGTATATTCACCAATCGTACGAATAATTAAACAAAAGAAAAAAAAAGAGAACATCAGATTTAATGAGGTTCGACAATTTGTGTACATCCTCGGGGCAAAAGGAGAGAGTTCTTATTGAATCAATTAATTACAGGTTACAAATATTAGAGATAATACCCCTCTTATATAGCCAAAGAAGCCACGAATAAAAGACGAATTCCGAATCAGATTTGAAAACAGGCCGCTGCAGCAGTGTTAGTCAACTAGAAAATATCATAGTCGACTAGCCTGTAGTGAAACAGATTTGCCAACTCTCTATTTGTATCATTAGTCTACTAAGCTAAATGCCTAGTCACTAAGTTGGGTTCCTTCTGTGCAATCCACCATTGATACGACTGATACACTCTTGTATTTGACACCTTTAATTGCATCAATTTTGGCTAAACTTCAACATAATTTAAAAAACTCTACTAACAAAATCGCCTTAAGACAAGTAACCTTATACCAATTTTTCAAAAAGAAAAAGAAAAACAAAGTAAGAAAGAGAAGAGAGAGAGAGAGAGAGAGAGAGAGAGAGAGGTATCAAATTGCAAAAAATTATGCAGGGAGAATCAATCATGAAAATTAGTAGATGTTCTTGAATTAATCAAAGATTTAAAAGGCTCTGGTTACTAAATTTTAGTTATGTTTGAAGGAGTTTTGAATAATAGAGTAAATTATGACAAGATGCAAGTGTTTGGTCAAAGCTTGTTCGCAAAAGTCATAAGTTGCAAACTATAGTGACCCTTCAACTACCTGATCTTAATATTTAAACTATTACTAATAACATCATCATCATCATCGTACTTTTAAAAATTTATTATGAGAACTCAAAATTCCTTAGAAATGATTGAAACTTTCTTAGAGAGAAGTTGTGTTGTCCTTGTCCTTAAGTTTACATGGTCAGAAATTGCAGCTAACGATGGATTCAATGTAAAGTTTTAATCCCAGTCAACAAGTTATTGCTCTCCTTGTGGTCTTCACCTTCATTGTTTCTACTATGTCCTTTTCTCTACATTTTCATGCCTACCTTTTTTGTATAATGAGGTGACGAAGAACAATAGAAACACGTATCAAAATTTTTGCCCCTGGAAATGTGGGCCGATCACATTTTCCTTCCCCTGGGTTGTTTGTTTGTCCCAAACACTGATGTGATAAGCCCCATCTCCAACTCAGCAAATTGCATGAACAGTACGATGTTAGATTTCAGAGTTTTTTTGCCCCGAAAATGCCCAAAATCTAACACTGTGAGTCCCACCGCATTTTCGTGAGTCGGATTTCCAACATCCAAACAGCAACCAGAAATACTAAGAAACTTCATCTCGGTTCACCTCACATCCACATCTATCCACCTTGAGAGTAATATCTTATTTCGGATTTGATTTGGTTATGTTTTTTTCCCCTCAATCTAACAGTGTCAAATTGTCCACTTTTGGCCCCATGGCTTGATCATAATCATAATAGAAACACCAAATGTAATTCAGACCTTGATCACAAATAACCTCGGCGTCTATAAATTTTTGCTAAATTTCTCAATACTATTATAGACTATCAGCGTACTCTAAAAGCAAAAAATTTATAAACTATCAAATTCTAAATATAATATCACAAACTATTCTTCGAATTCACAAAAACTAATCTCCTGCCAGTCGGTCGTTTCAATAGCTGTCATGTGTATCATGTGTCTACTTTATGACAAGTTACCCATAATCTAACATTTATAATATACACGGCAGTATCTTCAAAATCTTATAATTTAAGTGGTTTTTTAGGAATATCATGATAATTTATGATGGTATTGAGAAATTTAATCTAAATTTTTCATTAAACTTTCACGAAAGTTTAATCATTGACTATATTTTTCTTCTCTAGGTTCTTGTATGTTTACTTTTTCTTTTATTGAAATATAAACTATAACCTGATGAAAGCGGGAATTGAACTCCAGAACTCTTCAAGAAATATCATCTAAGTCTTTGTTTAGAAAAACAATAACAGCAAAACAATAATAAAAAAAAGATAAGTAGAGAGGATATCTCTTAAAAGCTAAGTTAAAACTGATAAGGACATGTAAACTACAAGGACAAAGCACATAAATCCCAACTCATCAGTGAAAAAGATGAGGACAAAGATTGAGATGTTACTGGTCCAGTTCACAACAAATATATCAACATCAAATCACATCTCTTGGTTATAAACTTTTCTTGATCATACAACAATCATCAATTAACATGGTAATAGTAAATAACTTGTTACAATTACCAACAGCAATTTCTTCCTTTCAGAGAGGAGTCACTCTCACAATTCACAGATGGCAACAATCTCTTCCTTGGATCACAACAGGCTTGATGCATATCCTACAAGTGAGTGACTTTCTCAATGAACTGAAAGCTTGGAAGTCAGAGGCCATGGTAGTAGCCACCGAATGGTACGTCGGCCGTTTGTCGCCGGAGTCCCTCTCACCGCCGGAAAGAGCCTGGTTGAGCTTTGCTGCCGCCTGCTGCACCACTTGATTGATGCATCCTCTGCAACAAAGCCATTTCAGTCGCAATGTTTTTACGAGAACTACAGAAATATGCATAGCTTTGAGATTTTGCAACAAACAGATGAAACTAAGAATTGCAGCAGAGAAATTACACTGACCTTGTTCTCAGCATAGATTTCCATATTCATCTGGCTCCTCTTGCATCCACCTAATATGAGCATAGACAAAGTGGCAGCAGCTATTCCTACAGAGCTCAGTGCTCCAAGTCCTCTCAGCTTCCACCTCAAATTTCTCTTATCAGAACCATTCACACAATCACTTACACTAGGCTCCATGCCACCAACTTCTTCTTCTTCCACAAACTCAAAACTTCTTGAAATCTCGGTTTCCAACTTCTCCTCCTCGAGCACTTCCTGCTCCTCGAACTCGACTTCCATGCTTTCTTCAATCTCATCATCATTCATAGTACTCTCCAATTGAACTTGAGGCACTGCATCACACTCTTCAGTGATCTCTCTGATCTCTTTCACTGACACATCACTTTCATCATGCTCTGTACTTGACACCAAACCAACTTGAGCAACAACAACTTGTTGTTGGTCCTCTCCATGAACAAGATTTGAAGTGTCCTCAACAATTTCAGAACTGAAGAGGTTGCTTTCAGAGAGGTACTCCCAATCTCCCAACTCCATCTCTGATTATTCTCTCATGTTGTTGTCCAGAGGGAGAAGGTGGAGGGGGGGATAAAAATAGTTAGTTTTAGAATTAGTAGCTGTTTGAAGAAAGAAAGCTTAGCCTACTGTGAGCTCATGAGATATTTCTAGGAAAGAGGAGAAAGCTATGAGTGCTTCAAATAAAATGACAAAGTGAGAGAGAGCTCAGTGTCTCAAACTGATGGCAAAGGGGAGAAGTTACACTGGCCCCACAAATGAAAAGGAAGGGTGCCTTATTAGGGATTGCTGAATTATTTGGACACCCTTTTTGATGCCATTATGAGTAAAAAAAAGAATGATGTTAACATGAAGATGATCATGTGAGATGAACTTTAATGCAAGTATACTTATGTAAAGTGATTTTGAACTTTATATGAAGATAATTTCATATTTGCTAAAGTTAGCAACTATATTGTAGAATCAATCAAGTAGCTATTGTGAAAAAGGACTGTTAATGTGTTAATTGATGGTTAAAGATTGAAAAAAAAAGAAAACCCTGAAACTGAAAATTATTGTCTAGTAGTGCTTGAAACTTGTTAGGAGATGTTAGTAAATTAAAACTAACAAGTATCAACAGAGAGTAATTGCCATGATGTGCCATCCATAGTCCTAATTTACAGTCAATATAGATTAGGAATCTTGCACTATCTTAAAAATGTCAAAGATCAAATTTTTGAATATTTCAGATGTTTTTTTTAATCTAGCATTCAAAGCTTAAACACGCGGCAGAAAGCCTAAGGTTGACCCATCTAAAATGTGCAACAATAGGAAGAAAAATGCACACACATTAACTTCTCACATTTATCCTCATGATAAAGGCCTAATCAAACTTCCAAAGATTTAACATTTTGAATCACACCTTTCATAATGCATCATGCATGACAACTTGCTGCTATTGTGTAAGGTTGCTAACTAGCTGTACCATCTTTTCCTCTCAAAATAACTAATCCATAGAGTTAATGAACAAGGCATGCTAACAATCATACAAACCCACAAACACAAATAATTTTCTATAATTTTGGAAGCCACTTCCTCTTATTTCTGCCCATCAGTGCAGAGCCTCATGCCATGTGTCTAGAAAAAGGTTAATTGAAATTTGAAGTGAGGTGACATAAGAGACCTTTTCCTCTTCAGAGAGGGAAGCTGTGAGGAAGCACCCCACATCATCAGTGATACTGATAAGCCAATTGTGCTGATCTCCAGACAGTGAGTGGTATTGGTCAAATTTTGGCCACCAACTAATAAGACATTTGTGCAGCTTTCATCAGCTCTCAATTATATCTAGGCTCATGTCCAAGGTTCCTTCTGTTGGCTGATTATATATCAGCATATCGTATCAAACTTCACCGAATACAATATTGATTCTATAAAATCATCAATACTGAAATCAATATTGTCAATATGACTGACGCTGGCAATATTAACAACCGATATTGACATATTAATACTAAAAACCATTGACCGATAGTGTACCTAAATGCCGAACCATGGTAATGTCCGTGGAATATACGTAGATCCCAAATCATAGTTATTTCCATGGAATTACATTGCAAGTGGGAAGCAGGAATAAGTTAGTCCCAGAGCAACAAAATTATGAGCATCATTTCTGAGCTGGAACAGAAATTGTACACATAATTGCTTTCAGGCCAGCCAGCAGGAACTCAAAGAGAGAATCATAGAACTCATACACACCTTTCAACATAATTCTCCAACAAATTTTGAGCACGTACCAACGAAGTAAAAACACAGGCAATTACTTTTTCAGTAGACCACCAATAATCCTTGTATCATAGTGCCACTGGTATCTTTGTAAGCAATCAGAGAACTGACTACTTTTAAGGCAGACAAGAGACGCACCCCAGTGGCAAACTGACTATATTAATATACAGAAATATCAAGCGCTCAGAAATTTACACTGATGATTAGATGTCATGTGCCCAAGCTCAAATGAGAAGAACTACGTTCGCAAGAAGGGGATACATAAAACCAAGAAAGATGACAAACTCTACTTGTAGAGGAGCATCAAAACTATTCTTCTCTCCATAACCTCAAAAGAAAGCACCCTTCTCTTTCCTCCCATCAGAATCAGTCACACAGATTATGAGTCCCTTGAAGAAGATTCACCCAGTGAGACGGAAGCCAGGGAAGCCCAGACCCGGGCATTCTTAGCCCCCTTCTGAAAATTCCTCGTCTTGTTGCACAGCCTGAGCTTGCTCCAGAGCTTCTTCAGATCAATTACATGGAGCACACGCTCCAACAGGTGATTCCACTCACCAAAGATGCCCAAGTTCAGACGCAAGACGTGCATGGCCAGGAAAGCTTTAATGCGGGAGACAAACACAGGGAAGAAGCAAACAAATGCCTTCATGCAGATGAAGGCTAAAGAAAATGATAAATAAGGTTCTGATCTTATGATTTCCTAAGAGATCGATCCCGTAGATTGAAAGCCATTCTGCTTCCAGAGTTGGGGGGTTCCTCGACAGAGAAATATGCAACAGGGTCAAAACCTGTATAAAAAATTAATTGTTTTAAAGGCAAAGCTATTAACTAAAGAGAGGATATAAAGGCCCACATAAACAGGCAATATCAAGCTGGGGATACATAAGCATAACTGGGTTGAGTCCATGTCAATCAATATCAAGAATGAATAAGTTCAGCATATTAGGATTTGGGCTGCAGTACTTTTTCTATATCACAGGTCTCAAAATAGATGTATTATTCATACCAAGCTATACTGCTTGCTTATACATTAAGCATGGCTTTTAAGATAAAATAACATTGCTATAAGTAGAAAATTATTATTATTTTGCGCTATAATTATCCCACATTTCCAAATTACAACAAGCATAGCCTTTGATGTAACACAATATGGCTATAAGAATAGGAATATTAATTATTTTGGATTTATCAGATTCTTAAACAAAATCTTGCATTTGGAGTCTTTTGGGTTATTTTTGTGCTGGCTTAAAATTACCAATAGGTGGGGCACTCCACCTAAGTTCAATGTTATATTAATTTAAATATATAAAGTTTGAAACAAATTGCACATGTAACAGTATTTAACATAAATGCTAAAAAACTTGCTTAGATACACCAGAACATTTTCTGGTTTCACATAGCTCATAGCCTTTTCACATGAAGTGGGGGAAAAAAATACCACCAAGACTGATGAAACCACCCCAAGAAATGAAAGAAGAGCCCTAATACAATACGAGGCAATACATAATCACATCATCTTATAGTATGCATTTCTACTAAACATTTATCAAATTTTCCACATTCAGTATCCAAACTGAAACCAATAAGCTTACTGGATTCAGTTTTGAGAACCAACCAAAGTTCCAAATAATTATAGATGGTTAACATGCTGACACTAGAGCACGATACTAGAAAATCTGACAAGACATCAAAGAACACTAGAAAAGTGGTGGCTTGATTTACAAAACCAAGGATAAAGTATTCAGTTTACATCGAAGTGAGACCCTATAACAGTTTATAGTTAATGTAAGTTAATGTTAGAGGAGGAAATTATCACCTGTGGTTCTTTTGTAGAAATTCACAAGGGAATTAAGATCTTTTGGTCCATGATATTGCATTCTTGCTGTCCCATTAGCAATCATTATAGATGGAAAGCTATGGATGCCGTACCTTGAGAAAACACTGCAAAACATTTCATGTCTGCTGATGCCAACCCAAAAAGATGTAAGGAAACCATAAGACAACAAATTGGACGAGATTCTGAAGCCCTACCTTGGCATGGCGGAAGATTCTTCAACAGCTAGGTGCCTTATTTGTGGAAACATGGAGCTGAGAGCATCAAAAACTGGTTGAGCTTTCCTTGAGAAGGGACACCAAGAAGCATAGAAGAAAATGGAATAGTAAGCATTTCCTGGAGCATGCCCCAAATTTCCGTCAAGTTCATCTCCACTCACCTTCCAAAGAGAAACATAAGTATTAGATTTTCCATCTCAATGGACAAAAGATAACAAAAGTGAGAAAGGTAGCAATGGAAGAATGAAGCCAAAACTGATGAAAACAATATTTCAAATTTCCAACTCTGTCCTCCCCAATTACTGATCAAATTAAAAGATGATTATAAGTTAGATCCAAACTTGCTAAACAATGATAAAAAGACCACGGAAAGCAGAGGTATAATATATACCCCTTCTTATCACAGCAATAATTAGCACTAACCCACCAAAAACAAAACCCAAATCAAATTATTCAGAAATCAATTTAAACCCAAACCAAACCCAAGGGACAAGGTGCACTCCTTAGTACCACACAAGTGGAAATGAATCCTAGGCTCCAGAACTTATTTTATGAGATCATAAAGTGCTAAGACCTAGGGAGCACGGACATGACAAAGTGAATCATGTTTTCGTGTCCAGCACGTGTTGGCCCTGTTGGGCACTGAGAATCGCAAGAGACACAGACACTAGAACATGTTGCTTTCAAACAAGCCGAAAAATTACATGCCAGAGCCATGTCAGTTTTAAAAGAATTTTAAGACTGCATATCAGATACATAAGCATGTCCAACTTAACATACACAAACCCTTTGAAATAGATTAGGCACCGTTTTTATATAACCAAAACACACCTTTCAAACATGTGATGTGGAGACCATTTGAACACAATATAAACAACCATCAAACATGTAAGGGGCATCATGGGCTTGTTAGATTGGAATTATGGAATTATGGACAGCTTCTTATATCTTTTTTATGATTAAGGATTTAAATTCTTTTATATGCTGAAAGGAGATAATACAATTCATCAAACTACCTGAAGTACCTAGGCATGCTGGATATAGAAAGAGAGTAGGATTATCAAACTACCCAAAGTACCTAAGCATTCTCCTGTGACAAGTGTGCTTTGAGGTACAGGTGATTTGGCTGTAGCAGTTCAGCATTTAAAAAATATTAGCCTGATGCATTCAGCTAAGCATTGTATGTAGAGACTAATATTTTATTTAGCAACGGATGTATCTCAAGAGCTTCTTATCCCAGATGTATCATGTTGGATTGTGCTTTGAGGAATGCTTGACACAGTACGAGGTACTGGTGATGTTGTAGCAGTTCAGCATTTAGGACATATCAGAATTATGCATTCAGCTAAGCATTGTAGGTAAAGACTGATATTTTAATATAGAAATGCCTGTATCTTAACAGCTTCTTATCGGGATGGTTCATGTTGGATTCTCTTATTTCAGTGTCTTTTCAGAGCACATAAGTTGCTGCCCACTATATATATAACTAATGTAGTACCTGAAGTGAAGTAATTAGATTAGCTTTCATGAGTATAACTGCTAGTCTTTTATTTTTTCTTCATAGATGAGAAAGCAAGGTTTTAAATATTGGATATTGGGATCGTTTCGGATGAGATTTTTTTCATATCGGATGTCGGGGATACGCGCGCATATCGTGCGTTCATATTGGACATTATATATAATAAAATATTAATAACTAAAAGTTAGTTTAGTGTCATAGATATCATCTACCTAATAAAAATGATGTAATATGCATGTAAAGGCAGTAAAAAAACAATGCACATTTGCACGTAGTCATGCAATAAATAAGTTATTTCATATCAGGTGATATTTCAGCCGATTTATCGCCCGATATCGGACGATTTATCGGCCGACATTTCAAATATCGACCGTTTTTTGCTGCGAACGATATGACGATCCCATATCGTATCAGCAGCAGAAAAAAAGAGATATCGACTGATATCTCGGTCGATATTTAAAACAGGGGAAGGGCACATGCATCAACACAAGAAGAAAAATAGGACAATCAGGCAGGTAGTCATGGTTTCTCTTGATTTGAAGGTTTTAAAGTTATGCTTGTGACATGGACACTGTATCAACAGCAGACAAAAAAGGAGATATTGGCCGATATCTCGGCCGATAATTAAAACAGGGGAAGGGCACATGCATCAACACAAGAAGAAAAATAGGACAGTCAGGCAGGTAGTCATGGTTTCTCTTGATTTGAAGGTTTTAAAGTTATGCCTATGACATGGACACTGGATTGAGTTTAATTGTGGAACCCTGCTCATCAGTTATATGCTATATACTTTTATCCGTGGAAGATTCTTCAAGGTGGGAAACCTTTCTTGGCTTCTTCCAGCAAGTTAGTAGCAGGAGTTTGCTGAGAACCAGAGATCTAATGGTTATTACAGCATGATAATTCCTCTTTGCCCTTTTCATTATTCAGGTGATTCCTTTTTAATGTGACTGACTCTGTCAGCTAGACCTCATCTTGTAGGTAATTTTCTTAATGTTTACGTCACTAAACCCATTTTGTTGGTAGTATTTGTTGCCTATTACCGTAATGATACTTTCATTTCCATAATCTCCTTTCTACCTCCTTTACCCTGGTGACAGGGATATTAAGTAACTGCCAAAGGAGTTCTATTTCTAAACTACTTAGGCAGACTTACTATCAAGGAAAGGTGTCAATATATGTCTGAATCTGCATAATAGGTGTAAAGCAAGGATCTATGATGAGGGCATCACGCCGCTGAGAAGATTATTTTATCTAGTCTATTCTAGACTCGTTATGTAGTGGGATAAAGGCAAAAAGGTTCATGGATATCTAATATTCTTAAAGATAACTGCTAAATGAATGTCATAAAATTGTAAAAGAGAGCACAATAACTTCATAGCTACATTGTTTAGATTTTGAAATCACAAAAAAATTGGCAGATATCACATATACCACTAGATGATCCAAAAAGTGCACAATTATCTCCCCAACCTCCCTCTTATAGGACAGTCAAAGCTCTATGATAAATGTTCCTCTTTGTTAACCATCACCATGCATATCCTTTTTTTATTGATCGCTATCTTCCAACATTCACTCCCCACCGCCCACCAACACAAGCACACCCAAATGCGCACATGGGGAATATGAATGCACAAACACACAGGAACATCTATATTGTAACTATAATTAATGTATGATTGTCTGATAAAGAATGTGTTAGATAGTATAGCATCATGATGATCCATTTGGACAAATATCAAATCCTCAAAATTTTGTTATTGGACTAGCAATAGTGATTCCAATACAATACTAACCCTGGGGATTGGGTTAAACTTAACCAAGCTACTCAGATACCAAACTATTCCGGACTACATGGATCGAATGTTAACTAAAACATTAGATTAAATTCTTTAAGCTCTAGAATTTGATTGTAGAAGCTCTCGTCTCTCATGGTTTGTATTGCACGGGACGTGAGGGGAAGAAGACTGACTAGAGATAGGACCCAACCAGAAAAAGAGAACACAAAAGGTTTCTTACCTTTTTCTACATTCTCAACTTATTTTCCTTTATAGCTTCACTTATAGAGTAAAGTCAACATTGGGTGTGGATAGGGGCAAGAACATAATATTGATCATTAAAGCCCTCAACTGCTGTAAGATAACTTGAGATGGACAATTGGAAAATGGGATCTCTGCTACAAGTAGAGGAAGCATATGATGGCTGGGTGTTTGACTTGAATACTTAACTCACATCTGAAGAACGTCCATCATGTGGAAGCATAGCATATTAGCATCAACATATAATGAACCAAAATAATGAACGGAAGCATATCACTTCAACCTTTCAAGCGTGAATTTCACTACTGAACAAAACTAATCTTAAAGGCAAACAATCATAATACCAAAGGTGACAAGTTGATCTCACAGGTTAACAAATTAATCAGAAAGTCAAATAATTTGGGAAAAACAAGGCGTACCCAAGCAAATTACCACCGACCGCCAAAGTTCCAAAATTTTCAACATAAACTACAATCATTTACAAAAACAGCAAGAAATGGGGCAAGCCTTTAAGTGAAATACCAACTTTCCTCATTCTCCTCAAAATCAAACCGAACCCCAAAATCTAATCCCTAGATATTAAAAAACCCCATCTCAAAACCCCATCTTTTCCAGCAATTACGACCAAACCAACCAAATCCATAAAAAGACGCCACCTTTATTCAACAATCAAAAGGAAACCGGATTCTAAAGAAGACCCAGCACCCAAATGGATCTAATCGAAACAAAACCCAAGAACATCATAAATACTATAGGGGGAAATTACCTGCTCGGGCGAGTACCACTCGATCCAAAGAGGGCACTGCGATCTGACGCCAGTGACGTAGAAATCGCGGCCCGATCGGGGGCAGACGGCCGAATCGGCGAGCGATCCATGAACCGATAAGATAACAAGGCATAGAATCGAGATGGAACGGATAGAAGAGGCCATCAAAAGATTCAAACTCGATGAAGAAGAAGACGAAGAAGAAAAGGGAGGATTCCTTTGTGCCCTCTTCCTTGCCTTTCTATTCTTTTTCTCTCTGATTATTTTTTTTCCCCCACTGATAATTTTTTTTTCTGAGATTTTATTATCTCCGTTTTTTTTTTAGGATTCTTCTTCTTTTTGCTGCTGGATGGTTATTTTTGGAATTCGTACCAAATTCAAGAAAAAGGGGCTTGCTTTTCTACCCTACAAGAAACCTTCAGGGTTAGCAAAGAAGGAGATCATGTGAAGGCGTCGATACTTTTTCCATTTTTTATATCATAAATAAATATCATGGAGAGTGAAATTCTGAGTTTTTTTTTTTTTTTTTTCTAATGAGAATAAGAAGGATCTTTCTTTTTTGGGAATTAATGCATGGGTCCCATCAGTGATGGTTATTTGTTGGTTAGGCCCAATTGACAATTTTTATCCCATCCTTTCTTTATTTTTATGTCAGTCTTTTAAATTTTGTACAATTTTTGTCACGTAGAATGCAATATTTTCATTTCGTATAGCATCATATTTTCAGAATCTGCCCTCAGTATTGACATAATCTAAATGTTTTGAAAATATAATATTCTCTTCTCTTTTATGATATATTACATACAATATTTTACAATTTAATATTTTTGTGTCTTAAAGTTCTCATAAATGTGGCAAAATATTGTCTCATGGAGTGTACATTTTCATCTCGCAGCGCTTCCTATTTCCAGGATCTAAATTTAGAGTATTATATTTTAGTGAGTGCTCTATTTTGAGTTTGATTAAGGTAACTTCTTCACAAAACGTCGCGAGTCGTAAGTCGTAAAATGAAAATGAGAAAAGTGGACTATAACAGAGAAAATATATTGTGTTTAACGATATTTGGTTGATAAATGAAAGTGTAATGAGAAAATATATTGTATTTTACGGTGTTTGGTTGGTAAAGTGAAAGTATAAATGAGATAGTATTTTATGTTTTACCACGTTTGGTCGGTAATATAAAAGTGTAAGTGAAAAAGTTGATCACAAAATTAACTGTAGTACAAAATTAACTGTAGTAGTGATTTAAATATTATAAATACTATTAAATAAAATTTACTAATGTTATTAAATTGTATTAATAAATTTGAGATAAGTATTAATAATCTTAATATTTTATTTATAACATTAATATTAATAAAATTTAATATATTTTAGGAAAATATTACTAAAATATTAACTAAATAAATAATAAAATTTCTTAAGACAATTGTAAGAGCATTAAAAAATTTTAAGAATACTAATAAAACATAAATATTAAAAAATTTTAAGAAAAATAAAAATATATAGTTATAATATTATAAAATACCTAAAATTATTATAATATTAAATTTTATTATAATATTATTGTAATATTATAAAAATACAAAATTAACAAATAAAATATAATTTTAATTTTAATAATAAATTATTATAATTAATAGTTATTACAGTATTAACATAATAAAATATTAACATAAATATTAATAAAGTAATTATTTATATTAAAATAAATAATTAAATATATAGTAATTTTATATTAAAGTATAATATAGTTATATTAATAAAATATTAATAAATAAAATAATAAAAAATTTGGTATAAGTTTTAAATAAAATAATAAAGCATTAAATAAAAAAAATAAAATATTAAATATCAAAATAATATTAAAATAATAAAAAAACTAAAGATTAAAAATATAAAATAATTAAATAAGAAATTTAACATTAAAAATATTTAATAATATTAAATATTTAATATTATTAAATTATATATTTATTATCAAGTCACTACTTTGAGCTGTAAGTGTACTGCATGTAAATTTACATGACAACAAAATTAAATATAGCGACCATAAGTGAGAAAATATGAGTGTAAAAGTGAGATTTACATGATCACAAAATTAGTTGTAGTAACTGCAAGTGGGAAAATGAGAGTTACATTTTGCAAGTTGTTTTTTAGCGAAACAAACAACGAAAAATGAAAAAGAAGTTTTACGACTTGCGGCGTTTTGCGACGAAACAAATAGGCCCTAGATCTAAATTGCTTTGATGATATAATATCCTCTTGTCTAATTTGTTAAATATAATATTTGAAAATATAATATTCCAGTATCTTAAATTTTGTGTATAATTTTTATATGCAAAATTAATTTTTATTGAATATTATATATTGCAAATTTACTTATAGTACATATCATCTCAGCGGTTGTTTGTGATTGTGTACAAGAGTTGCAGTATGTAGATAGTTATGTGTACAATACAGTAATACAGTGTAGTTAAAAAAGATGAAGCAAACAAAAAAGGTGAAGGGACCTTTTCACGCAGGGGCCGTTTATTTCGTCGTAAAAGTCGTAAAATTCTGTAATTCATAAAAGATTTACAACCCAATTACAATTACGTCGTTTGTTTGAACCGTAATTTGTAAAAGACTTATGTAACTCAACTACCACTCACTTGCAACCCAATTACCACTCACTTACAGCTCAGTTTCAGTAATTTTGTGGCCATGCAAATTTGTATTATTTTTTATATTAATATTTATTTTTTTAATATTTAGCATTTTTAATATTTATTTACTATATTAAAACTTTTTAAATCACCAAATAGTTAATTTTGTGATCAACTTTTTCACTTAAGAGTTATATATTACGACAATCAAACACCGTAAAACACAATTCTCTTTTTCACTTACAACTTTATATGACCAACCAAATACCGTAAAACTTACATGCGTGTAACTCATTTACAACTGTAAAAGACTTTACGAATTACGACTTACGAATTACGATCAATTATGACAACCAAACAGATCCGAAATAACAAAATGTAATCGATTGCGAGGTAGTCACAGGTATAACTACTTTCTCAGAGAATACTTCGTGCAAAAGCGAAAAAACCTTCTCGTACAAATCGCTATTTATCAGTATCCCTCGCGTGTATAATCTCGAAGAGGAGATGACAACTAGCCTCTATTTCAACATATTTAAGAGGAGAAATAGAGATAAACAAATAAGAGAGAGAATATATTTCATTATGTTGTCTTGTTTTCTTTTATTGTCATATAGAGGGGGGTAAATCTTATAAGCGTTATACCTATAATAATGACTAAAACTAGGCATAAAGAGTACTAACTTCTGGATTATATATCGGCTGGTTGATCAGGTCAACAAAATTCTAGCTACTTGGAATAGGTCAAATAACATTGGGTTCAGTTCATGTGAGTAAGCCACACACACATATAATAAGTGGGTCAATCACGCGTTGACACGTATATCAGAACTCTTATTATCTCTGATAATATGTATGTGAGACCCACACACATAATATATTATAAGAGGATAAATACACGTGTCAATGTGTGATTGACTCTCTTATTATATGTGTGCGTGTCACACACATATGAACCGTACCCAATAACATTGAGCAATAATGGAATGGTGAAATAAATAGTTATATAAAATTTGAGGGTTTTTTTTTCCTCAAATGTCTAATGCTTCATCTAAAAATCAGCGTTCAACATCCCCTAAAGTCCAAAAATTATGATACAAAAGAGCCTCTAAAATCACCATCACGTTTGTTTATATTCCTCAAATGTCCCATCATCTCCTCTGTTCTCCATCATCCATTGTGTTTTTAAAATATGTTTCGAGAGATTAGTCAAAATGGATTTCAAAAGCAAAGGATAATTATGACTTTAGAATCAAATCACAGTCGTGGCATGCTAATCGTTTTAAAGGCCCATGTCACCTCCAATTAAGTAAGTATTTCATAGCTTATTAACAACTTTGAGCATAATGATACATTCTTGATTTTCTTGCCCTTAATAAGGGCTGGTTTGGACCTTATGAACCCAACTGGATATTTTTTGCATTTGATTTCAAACTCTTCACCTTCTTTTGTAGGATGGAATGAATTTTTTTGCATCCATGTGTCAGTGCGTGATTAGCCCTCCATATTCTAAATTAGATTTTTTATCCACGTGACACATCTTATCAAGAATTAACTCTAATAATTTTTCAGATAAGAATATCAAATGCCGACGTGCCGTTATGTGATTAACCCTCTATATTTTAAGATTATTTTTTTTGTAATGAAACAAGATGAAGGAGTGTATGTAAAATGATGAAGAGAATGTAGAAAAATAAAAATGAGTAGAATAATATGTAAAAGGAAGAAGAAGTTTGAAAAACTAGGCAGGAAATGAGGTATGTATTTATAGAAAAAAAAAATATTTAAGATTGCTTTAAAAAAAATAAACTTACTTTCATATTTTTTTTAAAAAATATTTATTTAACGACTAGTTGACATGGCATGACATCAGCTAGTTGTTGCAAAGTGCACCTCTTACAAGCAATTTGTTTCAAACAGTCATCAAATGATGGTCATTCATTTATCAAACAAGTGTGTGCTAGTTGGCTAGGAAATGGGGTCTACTAATGGATGGTGATGCTGATATGAGAGTTGCGACTCATAATCGCAGTTCTCTATGAGAACTGACTCAGAAATTGGATATTTTGTGAGAACTGTAGTCATGGTCGTAGTCCTCACAAAAACTCAAAAATAGAATATTTTGTGAGGATTGCGATTATAGTCGCGATTTTCTTTTAGGAATGCGATCGTGGTTGCAGTTCTCATAAGACTCAAATATAGGATATTTTTGTGAATACTGAGATTATGATCACACTCCTAATATAGAGGACTGCGGTCATGGTAGCGATCATATAAAGACTCAGAAACATGATATTTTTGTGAAGACTGCGATCATAATTACAGTCCTCATAAATAGTGCATTTTATGAAGACTGGGATCATAGTCACAGTATCCAAAAATGAGGCATTTTGTGAGGACTGCAATCATAATCGCGGTCCTCAGAAATATGACATTTTCGAAGCGGACCGTTTTTTTAAAGCGATTACTTAGAGACATTTTTGTCTTTCGCTGCTAATGAACGCTTCAACGCTTGACACGTGGGTGCATATCTTTGCTAAGGAGGTGGGTGAAGCGAACAAAATCATGAAACAAATTTTTTTCTTAATTACAGTTTGACATAAGAAGGAGTAGCGAGATCCCCTAAATTGTCATACTAAAATACTGACTTATGAAATATTCTAATTTTCATTTGGAAAAAAAAAATATTTAACTTAATGCTAATTTTTTTCTTCTTCTTCTTCTTTTCTTGGGAAAGTTTTATAGTCTAGGAAGAAAGAATACTACAAACCAAGAGGGAGGCAGCCTACGGGTCTTTTGGTTGTCGTAACTGGCCGTAATTCGTAGTTATAATTGGTAAAGTCTTTTACAATGTAAATGAGTTACATGTATATAAATTTTACGGTGTTTGGTTGGTAATATAAAATTGTAAAGTGGGAAAGTGTATATACTTTACGGTGTTTGGTTGTCGTAATGTATAAGTTGTAAGTGAAAAAGTTGACCACAAAATTAACTATTTGGTGATTTTAAAAGTTTTAATACTGCAAATAAAAATATTAAAAAGTTAAATATTAAAAAAATTTAATATTAATATAAAAAAATATTACAAATTTGTATGACCACAAAATTAACTGTAACTGGACTGTAAGTGAGTGGTAACTGGGTTGCAAGTGAGTGTTAGTTGAGTTACGTAAGTCTTTTACGAATTACGGTCCAACAAACAACTGGGTAGTAAGTAATTTACGAATTACAGAGTTTTGCGCAAAACAAACGGCCCCGTACATGAAGAGGACTTTCCTGAAAGGAGAGAATTATTGTCTGAGAAATAAATTGCTCCTCTAAAAAGAGAGAATTATTGTCTAATACTAATTAGTTCTCTTCCTGTACAAATAGACTATAACAAGCCTCCACGAACCACTTTTAAATTCATATAAATGTGTAATAAAATTAAAAATACAGTCCCCATACAAGAAGAAAGTACCGTATAGCTAAATTCATGTGGTAATTCTATTTTTGTTAAAATATTAGAGATTGTTGGAAAATTTATACATCTCCACAGTGTTAATAATAATACATCAAATGCGGCATTAAACAAAAACATATCACTAACCCTAAATCCCCCAGTAAACAACTCAAACATCAGCATAGCCAGAGAAGATATAAACCTTTACACTCTGCTGGTTCTCAATTCTAAAGGAAAAATCTAATTACCCCAGGGATAACTTGAAGCTCAACCACACTTGAGCCTTACTTCAGTAAACTAACACAAGTACAACACAAAGCTAAGTCTTTCAGGAGCAATTGGTGAGTATTTTCCCAATAACCACCATTATGTAACAACATTGACATCTCCAGGTGTCTCCAATATTTGCTCCTGGTAATCTTCAAGAAACAAGATTGCCAAACTCCTGATATGGAAAGATGATGTTTCCAACAGAAACCAGACTGGTTCAACTGGTAAAATCTCAATATCAATGGTGACACCAAACAGCAAAGTTCATCGGCGCATTAGACAGTCTAGTGTTACCCAAACTCGCCGACTGTAATGCCTATCCAAAGATCAAGAATGCTTAGTCAGTAAGAGCAAATCTAAGTTAATATTGATATTTCTACATTTACAACGTTGCAACGAAAGGAACAACAGGTTATTGGCACGCAATGGAAGAGAGTACTCAGTTATATTCTTGTGGGAAGCCTGTTGAAAATGAAACTTTCAGCTGCAAGCAAGTTCTTGAGAGAGCTAAGCTGCAAGTAGAGAATGAGCATTCGGAAACCAGCCTTTGTGCTTAACAATTTTGATTTCAACCATTAACCACCCTCAAATGTTCTCATGCCTAAAAAAAATATGCACCTTGACTTTCAGTGACTAATTATGAAGGATCATCTGTACCTAATGGCAAGTGTCATTGTGGCCCCTTGGGTCCACTTTAAAGCAATGGGAAAGAGGTCTGGGATTCAAATCCCAGCCCCAGTTTCTGTTTTTTTTCACCCCCAAAATGAGTACAGATAACTAGATGAAAAACATTGATTTAAATGCAAACCACATATTTTCATCACACATAAGTTCCAAATGAACATTCGCGGTGGTGGTGCCGGGGTGGGTTTTTTGTTTGTGTGTGGGTGGGTGGATGGGTGGGTTTTTTTTTTTTTTTTTTTTTTTTTTTTGGGGGGGAGGGGGGGGGGGGGGGGGCGTGGGCTGGGTTGTGGTGTGGGGTAGGTAATTTTAATACTCCTGAGCAAAGTGTTGGCTAATTTAAAGAATTCTCTCAGATTAGATTTTCGGCTACAGCTACAAGAACTCTGTATTTGTGCCGTAGAGATAAAAATGAATGCAATTTCCTCTAGAAAAGAAACTATGATATTTACCGTTCTTTTAAACTGTTCATAGCTTCTCGGGCCAAAAGTTGGCAGCGAATAGAAGTTGGCATCAGGTCAACAGTCATAATTGAATCATCCTTTCCCTGAAGCCTGCACATTTGACAATGCTTTCCATGAGCAAACTAATTTAGATGGAAAACCTAAAAAGATGGTGATGATAATAATGAGATTCTTAACATTTGGCTGTCGAGGGGGCAGAATATCTAATTTACAATCTTATCACAAAACAGAAATAAGGTTCTGTGATCAGATGACCATCAATCAGAGAAGGCTAACTTGGTGTAGGTCTAGCGCATTCCCAAGCTTCTGTAATGATGAAATTTATAATGCAATATACTACTATTCATACTAGACATGTTAGATGTACCGGGTTCTTTTCATGTCCATTTGTGTTTTCATGTATAAAGTGCAAGACAGAGTGATCATTTCATGCAAGCAACCACAATCTTATTAAACTAGACGAAGGGAATGCTAACTTCATCCAGGCCCAGGTGTGACGATTTAGCAAGTAAATAGCACGTGCATTGGGGTACATTCAACTCCCACACTTAATCTCACTAATGGAATGAAAGTAGTTAAGCCGTCATGCAAATTTTATCGCATAGCTTATTGCCCGATTAACTTTTTATCTACCCAATAGCACAAGCATAATGGAATTCTTACTCGGTGGTGCAATACATAAGTTGCTAACATGTTTTATCTAGAATCTCTCAGTGCACTACTTAATTCTAGAAGCCGTGAGAATATCTTCTACCTCTTAGTGCACAGTTGTTGATGTAGCTCCAATTTTACTGTAATCTTATATGTGGCAGACATTAGAATCTTTCTAAATCTATCAGTGTCAGCAAAATGGTTAATGTGACTGAACATAGCTGGTATAGATTGCAAGAGAGAAGTAACTAACCATGAAGGATGTCTAAATGGAATGATATTTTTCTAAACCCTTCCAAAATGAAGTAATAAAATTAAACATGCATTTCCGCCCTCCAATTTCTGCTGACTCGAAGGTAAGTGATGAATGTCAATGTCAGAATATAAGGATATTACCATCAACCCCCATCACAACTTAGAGTTTGGTGAAGTGGTAGAGACATTAATATGGTATCAGAGCAACCCAGCTCAATTCTAGGCACACATTTAAAGAAAAAGTGGATTTTAAAAAACATTGTTATGCAAAAACCTAGGTTAGGCTCATAAAAAGGGTGCTTGACATGCACGGTTATGTTGCACAGACACGGCAACACTGAAATTAACACGACATCTGAACACGTAGCAAATTCTTAAAAATATGCACAATGTGTGTGTCTTGACACGCTTGTCGGACACGTTTCAGGCACGACACGGCTCCATGATAGAAGTATTTGTGCTACATAGATGTACAAGTGTTTGTGCTACATAGATGTACAAGCTTGTTAGAATATAAACATATTACCATCAACCCTCTTCAACCACAAATATCAATCATGTCCAGCTTGTTTCACATAGTAAAAAAAAGTTTTCAAAATAAAGTTTTTGTTAATATATTACCTAATTGAGCTCTAGAAGTAACATAGGACATGACAATCTGCTTGGCCATAACGAAACCATTTCAATCCATTAATTTCTTTATTCTCCTTCTCCCCGGTCCAAGAGAAATCCTAGCATAATTTTAGTCTTTGGACAAACCAATAGGCAAGCTCTTATTTTTACAACATAAACTTCAGATTTTCAAGTTAATGTTTGCTGATGATACTTATCCTAAGAAACTTGCAATATGAACCATCAACTTGTAGGTCAACTAGAGGGGGGTGAATAGGTGACAAGCTAATCAAATGCACAACTAATGCGGAATTAAAATTAATTATGTAGACTAAAAACTATTACGCAAACACACAAAGTATAATATAAGAGTGCAGCCGAATTTTCGGTGAATGACTCTAAACTATCTCCTCAAGATTCCTCTAAATTAAGACTTGAGGTGTCACTATGGCTCTCTTGGTTGAATACAAGTGTGAGCAAACAATCCCAAGCATATGTTCAATTGAGCACAAGTATATCAAGCATATAAGAATGTTAACAATAAAAGCATGCAAGATATATAAACATAAGTGTGAGAGAGATAAGCAATCGCAAACACGGGAGATTTGTTTCGAGGTTCGAGCACACTCGCTCTACGTCTCCGCCTTCAATACTATGAAGGATTTCCACTAGAATCGATCCCGCAAGATCACTCGTGCCGCAACACCTACAACGAGCTCCCTCAAGAACTCTTGGACCCGCAAGTCCCTCACTTGCTCCCGTAAGAACAACACACGCAAGACACTAGCTTGCCGAGGCCGCACCTCTTACAACTCCTCCAACCACAAGTTGGAACACTTGGTGATCACTTCACTTGATCACCACAAAACTCTCTTCACCGAAGCCACAACCTCTACAACTCCTCACAATACAAGAATGAAAACTTGTAATCACTTCTCTTGATCACAAAAACAACTCTCACAACAAGGATCCCTAGAGGATTGATATAACAATGGTGAAAATACACCTAGAGAAGGGTGAATAGGTGTATGGCTAATCTAATGACAAATGATGCGAAATTAAAAACTAAATTGCAACACACTAAGTGTAACCAAAAAGTGTAACCGAATTCTCGGTAACGGACTCTGGACTATCTCCTCTAAATTCCTCTAAATAAGAATTGTGATGCTATATGCTCTCTTGGTTCAACACTAATGAGGCACACAAACAATACCAAGGAAATAAATGATATGAATATGATGCAATGCAAAATATAAGAGAGAGTGAAAGATAGTGGATCAATCACAAACACAAAGATATGTTTCGAGCTTCGAGTCACTGCTCTGCGTCCCCGCCTTCACACAGAAGGATTTCCACTATACGTTCACACAAGACTTTTCACACATGGAACCTCCACTGAGGATTTGGGTAATACAAACTTGGAGTACACAACTCCCTCTCAAACAACAACCTCTACACAAGAGGTAAGGCACTAAGCCACACAAGTTCAACCTCTCAATAGAGGGATAGGCACAAAGCCAACAACAACAATCACCTCTACACTTAGAGGGATATGGCACTAAGCCAACACTCCAACAATCACCTCTACACTTAGAGGGATACCAACAAATCCAAAAACCTTCGCAATCACCTCTACACAAGAGGGATAACACAAAGTAAAAAGGATTACAACACTTGGTGGTCTCAACAAACCACAAACTAATTTTCTTATCAAAAACAAGATCCTAATAGATAGAATGGATAGATAGCTCAATTGTGAGAAAATAAAGTGTTTGGAAATGAAAACAGGAGGAAAAAACTCTTGGAAAAATACTAGATAGATGTTGAAATGAAAATCCAAAAACCAATATCCCAAAGACTCTCTTTCTTTAATTTTCAACACTTTAAAACAAATAAAGATAAAATCTTTTAGCCCAAAAATTCTTGAAAAGTTGTTGCTAAAACACATTAAGAAGATGGGAAAATTTGCTCTTAAAATTCTACATCAAAACAGCCCAAAGGGATGGGTATTTATAACTCATTCCAAAAACTAGTCGTTGGGTCAAAGTCAGCAGAAAATTCTGCTGCCGGTCGACCGGCCAACGGTCATATTTATGACTGTTGCAGCCTGCCGGTCGACCGCCCAGTCGACCGATCCCAGGCTTTGACCTGTCGGTCGACCGCGCGGTCGACCGAGGCCAGAACCAGATAGCAGAGCTCTCTGGCCGGTCGACCGCCCGGTCGACTAGGGCCAGATCTAGAGAGCAAAGCACTCTGGACGGTCAACCGCTCGATCGACCGGCCCTCAAGCCATTTGACCGTGCACGTTTGTGCACATCGGTCGACCGGTCTGGTCGACCAACAGAAGGTCAGGTCAAACAAGTTATATGGATTAAAACTTGGTCTTTTTAACTCCCATAAAATCTCATAAAATCACATAAATTTCACAAAAAATAAGTTCTTTTAAGATCTTTGAAGTACAAATATGTGTGACTAAAATTCAACACATATTATAAACAATTTGAACCATTTTTGTAATATTAAATTTGGCTTAAACACAAAAATCTGTATTTTCTAAAACTTAGATTTTTGAAATGAAAAACCGTTTTCTCCAAAACTCAAATGGATACAAAAACATGATATTGAAACAAATTTGAAGCATATTGTATATGGATAGAATCCAATATACATATAAGATATATATCTATGTTTTTGACATGAAATCCAAAATCGGTTATACCGAAAACCAAAACTAATAACTAAAAACTTGTGTGTGTATGTGAACTTGAGCATATCAATACTATCTACCTTTACACAAGATCTAAACATAATCTAAATACAAACCGAAGTCTTCTTATCTCCAAGCCGACTCGATCCAAACGCGATCAAACGAGCTTGACTCCAACAGAGTGCGAGATGCGATCTTGACGCGCGAGCTCTTGAATCTCCATGTGTTAGCTCCAAAACTCCTTTATTGAAGATGAACACCTACTAATATCTTGGTCAATCACTGAAACTATTTAAACACAAAATTATTAGTAAACTATAACTACATGAGTTAATCATCATCAAAACTAGAGTGATGGACCTTTGGGCCAACAAATAGAAAGCTCAAGTTTGTGTGAGAAAACAAGATACAGTTGTGGTGGAGAACTCAAGAAATCTCTTTTCAAAACTCAAGAAAAACACTCTTGACAAGCTCTCTTTTTGATATGGAAGTTTAGCCAAAAAACTTGTTAAAAAACTTCTATGAAAGATAGGAAAATTCAGGTCCAAAACACTTCTCAAAATTTTGTCTAAAACTCACCCCAAAACCCCATATTTATAGGCCAAGAAAAATTAGCCGTTATAGTTCAAAAACTGGCCAGAATAGCCTGTCGGTCGATTGCCCGCCGGTCGACCGACCAACAGTCAAATTTCTAACTGTTAGAGTCTGGCGGTCGACTGGGAGGTTGACCGACCTCAGACCCAGTCTGTGCAATAGGTCAACTTTGAACACAATTTTGAGGCCTAAAACATCATAATTGAAAATGAGTATATAGGAAGAATTTGTAGATCTTGAAGTCTTCTTTCTAATGAAACTTAAATCAAATCAATATCATTTCGAAGTTGAAAGTTATCAGCAAAATACTAAAAGGTGTCAAACCAGAAACTGTAAAATATTTTCAGAATAAGAACAGACTTCAAACCCAATAATTGACATCTTTAACATTTGAATCAAAAAATGATTATTGAATAAGAAATATAGCCCTGAAAGTTATCTTTGAAATGCAATTTAAATCATGTTGATTGAATATAAAAATAAAAAGTTATGACTAGAAATCTACAGGGGTGTCGAGCAGATCAGCAGAACAGTCGGCCGCCCGGTCGACCGAGAAAACCCGAGAGCTCTGCAAACTCAGTCAATCGACCGGTCGGTCGGCTGATCTCTACTGCGGTCAACCGGTCGGTCGATCGAGCTCAAGTCACATGGGCTTGTACACGTCTAGTGCACATCGGTCGACCGCTCGGTCGACCGGCTCAGCTGTCGGTCGACTGCAGTTCAACACCAGTTTTAACAACTTTTTAAATACATCTAAAATTTCATAAAATCTTCATAAAATCCACAAAAATAAGTTCATTGAAATACTTTGAAGTACAAATATGTGTGATCAAAAATAAACACATATTACAAACATGTGAACTATTTTTTAGGCATAGAATTTAAAGCTTAAAACAAAAACCGTATTTTTTGGAAATCAAACTTGTGTGTGTATGTAAGCTTGAGCATTCCACAACTAATCTATCATTTACATTTTATCTAAAATAAAATCTTAACACTTACAAATATGACACAAGTCTTAAAAGTTTTCTCTTGAAAAACTTCTTCTCTATCTTGACTTAGTCCAAACTTGATCCCTAAGCTAGACTCCTCTTGTGTACATGATGCGATCTTTGAAGCGCGAGCTCTTGAATCAACACGTGCTAGTTTCAAAACTTGACTTTTTCATTTCCCATATCCTATGCTTAAGTTCAGGAATCTCAATTAAATCTTCTTCTGATATTTGTTCCCAAATTTACCGTCCCCATAAATATAAGAATCAGTTACCCAATTTTTTTGGAAATCTGCATTTCCAAAGAAGTGTAAATCTGTTCTACACTTGAATACACAACCATAGGAATCATCTTGAGTTAAAATCCAAAAATAGATGCAGAATAATTTCGCCAACAAAAACTTGAGAAAGATTAAGATTATCAAGATTTTGAATTCCAATGACCCCCTAGTAACTTATTATTTTGCTATCTAGCCTACAATATGGTATTAGCAACTTACGACATAAGCATCACATGCCATTTGATCTTAAACCTGAGTATTTTCTTATCGTCATCTTACTTTTTCTATACTTATTTTACTTTATATGGAGTTTACATTTAAATGTTTAGATTCTAAAGCTTGTAATTTCTTATGATGTTAAATGGCTTACATATGTTTATGGCTCGGTGTGAGTTTAGATGAGTTTACATATGCCCCTGCCACACCCCCAATTCCTAAGCCATCTAAACCCCCTAAAAAACCCACCACCCATCCGCACACACCCCCCCCCCCCCGACCGAACCACCCCCCCCCCCAAAAAAAAAAAACACAAACACTACACAACCCACCCAAACTTCCAAAAAAATAAAAGGAAAAGAACAATCAAACCCCTTTGGCTTTAGTTGGCACCAATTCAAGTAACACCATTTTCTCACCCATTTCCAAACCTTATAGTTAAGTTGATACCACCTCTACTAAGGCATCTTTCCCCCATTCTGACCCTATTAGGTTGTGGTATTGATAGGAATTACATTTCTTAGAATAAAACGAAGCGATTCCAAGCATCTCAACCTATGCATTAAGTGGTTACATAAAATGTCATATTACAACAACTATTAAGCTATTTGTCCCAAGTATTTGGGGTAGGTTACATGAACCAAAAGAGAATTACGTCGAATCGGGCACATGGATCAGCTTTCTCCACTCATTCCTATCGAGCAATATGCCTTCACTAAGACCTTTAGTCTCCATATCTTGTCGTATTACCTCCATCCATCTTTTCTTCGGTCTTCCCTGCGCTCTTTTAACTTGCCCTAATTTGATACGCTCTACTCGTCGAACTGGCGCATCTGTATGTCTACGTCGCACATGAACAAACCATCGTAGGCGATTTCTCTCATCTTCTCTCATCTTTTCTTCTATAAAATGTCATATTAGCCTGTTAAAAAAATGGCATTTGATGCATAAGTAAAAAGCTTAAATTCGCTTGATTTTTCATTGTTAGTCTAATTAGAGTATATAAATCAAGATGAACGGTTCACATCATCTATGGGGTGACCATGGAGTTCTCATGAAGCTTAGTTTGAGAATTGTTCATATAGGATCATTTCCCCATATGTATATATGTATATACGCATATATATGAGTTTTTAGGTGCAAAATTTTTCACAACCTATTTTGCTGTGAAATGAAGTTTGGACTATTGGATCAAATTGGATACGTTAGATGATTGTATTTAAATGAATCGAGAACATTATGGGGACCACTCAACAAGAAGAGGAAGCATGAGAGAAAAGAAAAGGCTCAATGCTGGAGCGCTCTCTTTGTCTCGTTGTCTCTCTCGAGAACACTAACGAGAGGGAAAAAAAGGCGATGTTCTCCTTTCTCTCTGTTGTCACTGACATCTCCCTTTCTCTTTCTCCAAAATCCCTCGTCGTTGTCTATCGAGGTTGAGGTGTTCATGGTGGAGATAATCTCAGCCGACGTTTGTCAAGATTAATGTGATCATCGTTGGAGATGATCTCAGCCTTTCTCCAGAAGAACATGAATCCACCTACCTAGTGCTTAAATACGAGCAGCAACTGTGATCGTTCTACTCTGATGATCTTAACCTCCTTGGCCTTACGGTTAGGGGTGGTAATGGGTAGGGTAAATGTCTTACCCTTACCCTTTCCTTAAATATTTAACTCTTTACTCTTACCCTAATGGGTAATTTATAAATTATATTTACCATATCCTATAGAGTAATGGGTAAAAAATTTCCTTACCCTATAGGGTAAACAAATAGAACGAGTAAAATACTTTAATGACTAAAAATTATTATGTGCAATCGGATCATAAAAAAGAATAAGGAGATTAGAGTTTTAATACGCCATATGACAAAGTTCCGTTAGATGACGTCTAAGGTACATTTTTCTCATATACATATATCTATGTGTGGTGTAATGCGAGATCAAGTGACCTGGAAACTTTTTAATTGTGTGTTCAAATAAAATCAATTTTTACTACTGCAAGAAAGTTTATTTTGAAATAACTTGTTGCATGAGTAAAAAGTTTACAAATCACTTAATCCCATTCTTTAACTATTTAAAATGTGAAGATCAACATGAAATGATCAGATAATTCATAAGATATTTCATCATAAAATTCCTAAAACCCTTATTTTGAGAAATGACCTAGAGAGACTTATTTCCTAGGGAAAGATTTGGAAGCAAATCCTTCTGACTCATACTGGCAAAAAACAAGCGAAGATCCATTCTGTTCAAGTTAAACTACATCGTTAGAGGTACCCAAAGTCGAAAGGTTAAGTGTTTCAAATGTTTTTTACCTGTCCTTCAAGTAGGTACAAAATGGATGGTCTAAATCGTTAGTTGGTTAGTTTAACATGTAGAATATTTGAAACCTAACAAAACTTGATATGTAAGTGTTTAGATCATGATCAAATAGTTGGATCAGAAATTTGTACGTCCAAAATTACAGATCTAAGCAACGTGCTACTTTCAAACGTCCATTTTGTCCCTAGTTGATGCATGAGCAAAAGAACTCCAAAAATACTTTATTTTAGTATCTACTCATACTGAATAATATAGATTAACTTCAATAGAGTAAGTCTTCAAATTAAATGATCGAATATTGAATTTGAATGGCAAGAATTTGACTCCAAATGCTTCCGAAAGTAGCCAAGTCTATCTCTCTAACACACACACATATATATATATATATATACATATAAAGAGAGAGAGGGGGAGACATATAGAGAAAGACATGACTCCTTCAAAAAGGGTTTAGAAATTCAAATTCACTAAGTCATTCAAATTGAAGATCTAATTCGTTAAAAGTTGATTAACATCATATAGAGTGCCTAAACATAAAAATTCAAGTGAAATTGAGTTTTCTACACATTTGAAAGTAGCTTATTGCAAAGATTCATAATTTAGGGCATACAAGTCCTTGATTTGAACCTTTGATCATGATAAAACACTTATGAATCTTGAAAGAATTTTTTTAATTTGATTTCAAACACTCTGCACAATTAAAGTTGTCAACTTGTTATTCAGCCGTTCATTTTGTGCATACTTGACACATTGGTAAAAAACTTATTTTCACTTGATTTTAGTTTTTAGGAGCTCTTGGTAATGTAGATAAATCAATGTTAACGGACGGAGATCGGATTTTCAACATGTTATTTCTATTCTTTAATTTGAATGGAAGGATTCGCTCCAAATCCTTCCCGAAAGAGCCAAGTCTATCTCAATATATACATATACATACATATATATAAATAGATAGACTTGTGTCATTCCGGAAGGATTCGAGGCCGAATCCTTCCCGCTCAAATACAATCCTACGACATCCGAATACAATATCCACTCCGTTGAAGTTGATCTACATTATTTCAAGTAACTAAGAATTAAAAATCGTGTATTTGAATACTTTTTACCCACCTATCAAGTAGGCACAAAATGGACAGCTAAAAATAGCATATTGCTTAAATCTATGTCTTTAAACATACAAATTCTCGATCCGACCATTTCATCATGATCTAAACACTTAAAAACCCTCACACACTAATTTTTGCTAGATTTCAAATATTCTACACCGTTAAACTAACCAACTCACTATTTCAGCCATCCATTTTGCCCCTACTTGATGCATGGGCAAAAAGTATTTAAAAAACTTGATTTTGGTTTATAGCTATTTTAAATAATGTAGATCGACTTCAACAGAGTTGATCTCATATTTAGATGTCGTGGGTTTGTATTTGAATGGGAAGGATTCGGGCCCGAATCCTTCCCGAAGGATCCTAGTCTCTCTCTCTCTCTCTCTCTCTCTCTCTCTCTCTCTCTCTCTCTCTCTCTCTCTCTATATATATATATATAATATATATATATATTATATATATATATATATATATATATAAAGAAGTTATTCAAACTATCATAGAATCAAACTTATGAGCCATATAATGAAAATTTGGGAGAATAGTTCACTAAAGATTGAGAAAAGAAACTTCTGCTTCATAAAACCAACTTGGTTTCATGACAGGGAGATCAATGACAACATTACAAGCAATGTATCTACTGACAGATGGAATACTGGGAGCAAAAGGTGATCTACTTTTAGTTTTCACTGATTTAACTAAAAATCTTATGAAAGGGTCCCTGTGAAGATAATCTGGTGGGCATTTTTATAAACAAGCATTTAGGTGATATATTAATGTGATCAAACCTGTGTATAACAGAGCAGTAACTAGGGTAAAAACAATTAGAGGGGAGACAGAACCATTATCTATAACCTACATTAAGGATTAATATTAAGTTTTTTATCTCTTAGCATTAGTCATGGATAAACTTACTAGGCATATTAAGCATAAGTTCCAAGGTGCAATCGTTTGCTAAAAAATATAGTATTAGTGATGCAACTAGGGAAGGAATAAGTTCTAAATTAGAAAGAAGGATAAGAACTTCGGAGTTTAGAGAATTTACAACTAGTAGAATGAAATAGAATATATAGAATGTACTTTTAACCAAATTTTGAGAATGAATGAGCAAATATTATATGTTGATGGTCAAAAAGTACCTTCAAGTGTCGATCAGTGTTAAGGATCAATCATACATCAAGATGGTAGCATCAAGGAAGACTTGACCAATAGAATCAAAGAGAGAAGGTTAAAGAGAAGTTTCTTTTGGTGTTTTATGTGATCATAGAATACCTATAAAAATTGAAGAGAAAATTCTATAACATGGTTATAAGACATGTAATGCTCTCTAGTTTAGAATGTTAAACAGGTAAAAAACTACATATCTAAAAATATGAGCGTAGGCTGTAGCAAAAATGGGAATGTTGAGATATGGATGTGTGAGAATAAATTAAGAGATAAGATAAGAAATGGTTTGTCACTAAGAAGTTAGAGATTACTCCAATTAAGGATAAAATTAAGGAGAATTGATTATAAATAGTTTGAGCATGCGGAACGGAGGCCAATAAGTGTGTCAATTAGGAAAAGTGATAGGATCATAGTTAAAGGAGCAACAAGGACTAGAGGTAGGCCAAATAGAACTTGAATAGAGGTCCTTAAGAAGGATATTGTTGGTGCTTCATTTAACTGACGAGATGGTCCTCAACAGAGTTGAATGGAAGAAAAAGGTTCATGTAGTTGACCCCAAAAATTTGCGACAAAAGCTTCTGTGTTGTTTTTGTTTCCATTGTCGTCGTTGTTACATGTTAAATGTTAACAAGTCATACATTTGAAAGAATACAAAACAGTAGGTCTTGATTAATGAATATCACATCTTATTTCAGAAGATATCCTAAGTTATGATTTAGGATGAAATATTTTCCAGATATATTATTTATACCATTATATTTTAATTGGACAATGAAGGAAAGATAATGATCCTATATCCAATACACATATCAATGAAGTATCACACAAATGTTAAGAATATGCACGAGAAGATTCAAATTAGTGGCTAGGGATTAATGATATACAATAAAAGTGAAACATATTTCTGCGTTTATTATCCAAGAAATTGGGTATTAAATATACGTGGCTTTATGATAGAAGTGTTCGCGCAATGTGTAAAAGCAGTTAATTAGCACAACTGAGACTAATCTCTATTAACGATAGCAAAAGCTATAACAGCAATGAGCCCTGACAGAATGCATAAATTGATTTGGAAAACAAGTTTTTGGAGTAGAACGAATGATAGTGAATTACAAAGAGTATAAAGAAAAAAATAAAAAAAATCTAGAAACATATCAAATGATGTAATAAAACAGTTACCAAAAAGACGACCACATTTGCTTTCCAGACAATCATTGAAAATCATCAAGCAGGTTGCATTTGGAGCCCCGGGCACGATTTATGGAGTTCCTTCAGCAATTCATGGGATGAAAGACCTCCTTTCGATAATTGTTTCGAGAAGGTGGGCAAGTATTTTAAGTTGATATGATCATCCCCATCAATGCTCAGACAACTCAAGATAGTTGAAACAACTTGTAAATCAAGAGCCACATCATTAGCTGCCATATGGCGAAGCAAATCAATAATTTCTCCCTTTTCCCCTTTTTTCCTAAAGCCATGAAATAATGTGTCATAAACAGCTACATCTGGAGAAAAACACTAGTAATCATCTGCTCAAAAACTTTTTTAGCTTCCTCCAACCGTCCTGATTTTGCAAATCTATTTATCCAAGTGGCATAGGTTATTGAGTCAGGACTTAAACCCCTCTGAAGCATATCTTCAAGCACTTCTTTTGCATGTTCAAAATTCCCAGATCTGCAGGCTCCATTGATAAGAGTTGTAAACGTTATAACATCAGGTTTGCAATAATCATTCATTTCTTGAAATAAATTCATTGCCCTGTCCATCATTCTCCTTCTGCACATTGCTTCCAGCAATGCATTGTAGTCAAACAAGTCAATATTATTTCCATTATTCTTCATTTCGCGTAGATAATCTTCAGCAGCATCAACTAGCCCCATCTTGCAAAGCCCATTTATAATGATGCTATATGTAAAACTGTTTGGCTCCAACCCTTTAAGAATCATCTCTTTGTGGAGCTGCCTAGCCCTACTAGCCTTTTGAATCTTGAAAAGCCCACCAATCAACAAATTGTACGTCACCAGGTCACAACCATAATCTCTCTTTATCATCATCTCATAGATATCCAATGCTTGGTTAATGTTTCCTCTCCTACAAAACCCATGAATAATTGTGTTGAAACTCCTCATGTCAGGTTTAGCACTACATCCCCCATCAAGCATTTCCTCAAGCAACTTCACCGCATCATTGATCTTCTCAACCTCACATAGGCCTGCTATCAAAGTATTGTAAGTCACTACATCTGGTGTTTTCCCTTCATCACCATCCTCTTGAAGAACTCAACCGCATCATCCATTGACCCCTCCTTGCACAGCTGATTGATCAACACATTATAGGTCGTGGTGTTCGGCTCTTCCCCTTTCTCCACCATCAAACCCAGCATCCTCATCGCTTGCTTCCCCTTCCCATCTTTGCACAAGCCATCAATCAAAATCGTATAAGTAAACACATCCAGCTCAATCCCTCTCTCCGCCATCCCACTCAACAACTCTGTCGCCTCTTCCCACCGCCCAACTTTACAAAAACCATTAATCAATCCACTATAAGTGACCACATTTGGCGAAACTCCCTTCAAAACCATCTCATTCAACCACTCCAGCCCCTTATCAACAAGATCCAAATCACAGAACCCATGGATAAGCGCGGTATAAGCCACCACATCGGGCTCCAACCCTCTTCCACGCATTTCGTCGAACAAGTTGAGGGCACTCTCAACTTTCCCATCCTTACAGAGAAAACGAATCACAGTGGTATAAGTTACGAGATTCGGGTGGCACCGGTCTCCCCTCTTCATCTCTTTCCAAAGCTCCATCGCCTCCTTCGACTTCCTCTCCTTCAGCAGCGCGCCGATGAGGCTGTTGTAAGTGACGACATCGGGTCGAATCGATGAGTTCTCGGATTCTCGAAAGAGCTGCAGGGCTCTGGGGAGGTTGCGGGACCCGCAGAGGGACTTGATAAGGAGGTTGAGGAGGACGGTGTCGCTGACGGGGTGGCCTAGCTTTAGGATTCGTGCGGCGAGGGAGAAGGCGGAGTTGGGAGGCTGGGGCTGGGAGAGGGAGCGGAGGAGAGAGGAGAGAGGGGCTTGGTTGGGAGGAGGAGGGGTGCGGTCACCGCCGGCGAGATGGGGAGCGGAGGGGTGGGGGGAGGGAGGGGGGTGAGAGGGGAGGGGTGAGGGGTGGGGGCGGGAGAGGGAGGTGACCAGAGCGGTGAGGGATCGTGAGGGTTTAGTGGGGAGTTTAGCTGGAGACATGG